>JABFQC010000292.1:0-30467 GCA_022817085.1 Psilanteris sp. ZL-2020
AATTAGGAATATTTGACTAATTTGGTTTAATTAACCTTATTAATCAACGTAATACATCTATTATTTAACTGAATAAATTTCGAAGTGCGGGTTATTAATATTCAAATATTTTGGAATTTATGTTATGAAAAATTACATCGGATTAACTACATATATATATATTAAGTTATTCATTTGTAAATTTCAGAATATATATAATTTTAAAATATATTAAGGATATGTATGAAGTTAAATGAAAAATATTAATTCTATAAAACATATTTATAAGAATTCAGATATTTGTCAAAGGATTTTATTAACGTAAACTTTTTGCGGTTTTACAATTATTTAAATAAATCTATGACAATAATATACATATCTCGATTTATTTTGTTTTATATATTCTCTAAATTAAAGTGTTTATATTATATTAAATTAACTATAATTATTGCATTATTCATCTTTTATCAAGAATGACGGATATCCAACTACATGCTCTGCTGAAAATATAAAAGATATATAGTGAAGAAAATGTGAATACTTAAAACCCGTATATATTTTTCGCTTAAAGTGATTACCAGTTTAGATGTATTTTTATTACATTATATTTTATATTTATGGAAAATAATAAAAACTATTTTTATTATATAAAAAGAATAAAAAGAAAATATAACTTTCAGTCAAACTTCATAGAAATACAATAACATTAAAATTAGTTTACATTAAGAAATCGTAATTTACACAATTAATATCGTTATCGAATTAAACAATTTATTATTAGAAATAACAATTATATTAAAATTGTCTTTTGGATTGCTGCTATTATTGATTTATTTACGTATTAAAAATTCAAATTCATCAATTGATACTAACGTGCTGTGTAATGAATAAAATAATACTAACAAAACTTAAATCTTCATTCATTGCATAATGTTGTAAAACAAGAAAAGTGTCATTTCTTATATGGTTTTCGAAACAATTATAATATTATTAAAGACTTTTAGATTGTCACGAGACTTTTTTTTTCGATATATCCAATTCATTCACAAAAACCACCTATTAGTCTTATGTTTGTTTTTATATGTGCTGGAATTATTAATATTTGTTGCAATAAAAACATATGTAAATTGTTATACTTTTTTGCGAAGAAAATATTAATGTATGAAATAAGTATACAATGTTAGCTTAATTGCATTTCATCTTATAACAATTTACTATAATGCAATCCTTTATAAAGTTCATTTTCGATCTGGTATTTCCATTTAAAGCGAAACAAAAACCTTATAAAAAAACTTTAATAAACAAAAACGAGGAATTACAATTCGTGCAGTTAATTATTTTATTAACAAAAAATTTTTTTTCGTGCAGTCCATAAAAAGAAAAAAACTTATGTATGATTTAATATAGTTTATAAAAGTGAAATATATCGGTAATTTGTATCATATCATACGATTACAATAATTAAACATTTAATGTTATACATTATAAACACACAAATTAATTTTATTAAATGGAGAAAAAATATTTTTTAATTCTATTTGAGTCATTAATACGATCAAATACATAATTAGTTCGTTTCATAATTATTTATTAATTAAAATATGGTAATAAAAAATTAATTACTGTCCGACCACTAAGTAATATCCATTTTAAAGTATAATATTAAGCATATTAAATTTATATAAAATATTTTATAATTAAACATTATACACAATATTTATATTATTATGTTATATACGTGTTCCAGATTTAACGTATTCATTTAATATAATTACTTTTAATATAAGCGCTAAAATGTTAAACAAAGTTTTTTTGGTTTAAATCTATATCGCTAAACAAAAAAAAAACGTAAAAATATAAATTATGTTAAATTAAGAATTGTTTAAGTAATTTATGACCAAGGCAATAAATACAAAATTACGAGCACGTTTAGAAAAACAGTAAATGTTTAATAAAGTATATTTAATTATATGTATGTATATATATATTTAGGTACTTGTAATACTTAATTCTCAATATTTTATTCCATAATTAAACTATTTTCCGAAACGTCGGCTCATAAAAAATGATAATTGCTAGGCAAATGTTTAGCTCATCTGCTCTTAATAAATTTAACTGAGCTCGGAATTAAATCCCTCCGTTCCAAATAAAATCAATGAAATTAAATGAACGTTTATTAATATAATTGTTTTATTTTGATTGACAGTCAAAAGAAAGAATCACCAATTATTTTGCCTTGAAACGTTAATTATTGATATAAATGAATCGAAATCATGGCGTTATGTATATTGCAATTGATGTTTAAAAGTATCAACAATTGATTTATATTAATCATAAATTGTAATTGTATTAAACATAATCTATATATTTAACTTTAATGTTTGATAACAAAAGTATTCGCTTACCATTAGATAGCAATTTCGTTAAATGTACTGATTAAATTAATAGCGTAATTTAATATATGTCAAGAAAGCCCTTTATCAATTATATTCATGGTCGTTTTATAAATGTATTTATAACAAAAAGAAGCCGGTAATGAATACATTAAAAATATAATAACGTTGCGGTCAAACTAGTTAATTAATAATGTAAACGATTTATGACAAAAATTGAATTTGCGACTGAAATAAACGACGCGAACGATGGAAGTATATTACATAAACCATCGTAAATTTGTCGATAATGCAACGCGAAATCAAGTAAAATCTCAAAAATCAAGAATTGCATATGCAAATAATAATGCACTTACACGTAGTAATGTTACAATATCCTGTAATACGTGCATCGAACGTTGCAAAAACACAAGCATGATAATTTATTATGTAAAAACTGATTATGTTTATTTGTACGGAGTACCTTAATAATTATCGCATTATTACAGGAAAATTTGCATTAATCGGGTTAAATGCAATTGTGTTACAATTTTTGCGGCACATAATATCGTCGATTCAATATCGCAGACATTGTGCCATCGTTAAATGCCGATGCGTGACTCTAGTCGAAATTTAACACTATTTCGACCGTAAAAATTTAGCTTCAAAATAGTTAAAGGTATAAATGGTAATATAGACTATAATTTAAACCTCGAAACATCTAAAATTTCCCGTTTCGGTTAAAGAGATTGAAAATAGGTTCTAGATTTGATATTACAAATTTAACCCTCTTTTCAAATTTTACACTCAGAAAAATTAAACTTAGAAAAGTGCCGTTTATAACACTAATTTGGCGACATTAAAACAAAATCCTAAAAATTACTGTTTATAATAGCATTATACTAAAAAATAGAAGAAAAATTTGGTATGAAAAACTGTATTTTTACAAGGAAAAACAGTAATTTTTAGGTTTTTATTTTAATGTCTCCAAATTGGTGTTATAAACAGCAATTTTCTACGTTTAATTTTGCTGAGTGTACAGCCTCCATTATTTTATTTGTTATGAATTTATTTTTTTAAGATTATAAATTAATTCAAAGATACTAAACCTATTAGTTTAAACAAGAAATATAATGTTTTATTATTCAAAATGATATTTTTTTCTGTTTTTCGTACTTTTTGTTACTTTAGATGTGTCTTTTGATAGAACCTATTTTGAATCCATTTGACCCTAAACGGGAAATTTTAGACGTTTTGAGGTGCAAATTAGAGTATGAATTTCGACTCGGGGGGCGCCAAATAAATAACCCGTCTTAAATTCATCAAAGTAACACTGGCACACAAACGATAACAATTTGTTTTTTCGCAACGCCGGGGGACTCGCGTGTACTTGGATATACCGTAACTGTATTACGGTTCTGAAATGTTAATTCCGCGCGTATTGACGCTGAAAGTAAATGAAATTAAATGCAGATTTAGTGGCTTTTAATAAACCATCAAGATTTTACGCGCGTCGTTTGGATATGCATGATACCGATCGTTATTATTTCATGGGATTATATATTCATTTTTAAGCCGAAAACCGCGCTGAATTATTCGCGACCGTATTTTGAGTGCGCGCCGACATACTTCAAAGTTATTAACTTTTTGCTATTAATTACAGCTCATTGTTGTGTATATTTATATATATACCTACACAAACATACGGTCTATATACGTGTCCGAAAATTGGATGGAAAAAAGCGGATAAACAAATGCATTATGTAACTGGGTTTATAAATATGACATCGCGCAACATGGTTTGATACTGCCTAATTAATACGGCATTAAAAAGAAATTATAATTTTGCGCGGCTAATTGTGTAAACAAAAATCCGAGCCGAAGCTCGCCGGCGATAATACGAGAAACACGCCGCTCTGTATGCGTGAGAATCACAAACACAACTCGTGATCGGTTTTGTGTCTCGTTTCTTCATCGCGCGAATTATTCAATAACACGAATCAATGAAATCAGCTTAACGTGTTTTGCACAATTAAATTATTCTATTTATTATCATTAGGTCAACCAAATTTCATAAACTTTTATTGAACGTTCGCAACGCGCGCTCTCGGTGCCAATTACGCGCTTACGTTTATAATAACGCGCGGTCAAACCGGAGCGCGGTATGATTTTGAACGCGACTCCAGCGGGGCAATAAAACATTCGCAATGAGCTTTGTTATCGTCCTAATCGAACATTATAAATTGGTAGCGAGCAGGGAAGGAAAATGAAATAAAAACATATATTTTTCACGGCGCCATTATTGACTTTGCATTATGTTTTTCTCGTTGGGGCGCGAGAAGTGAAAAAGAACTTTCCCACAGAGGGCCGTTACAAAAAGGAGAGAGAGAGAGAGAGAGAGAGAGAGAGAGAGAGAGAAAGAGCGCGGAGAAAAAAGTCCCACTGCGCGCGCGAGAAAAGTCGGCCGATTTTAAATTACAGGGTGAATTTTCACGATGACGTTAATGATCGCTAATAAAGGAATCCATTGTACTTTCTAACGTATCTATTATAACCAGCCTCCTAATCCCCACGATTATTGATTGATTACTTTTTTCAACTCAAATGGCTCCCATTAATGCGTCCCGTACGAGCGCTACGTGCGGAGTTTTATTTATAATCACAACAGGATATAAAATATTTGATCTTGCATTTATACAAATATTTAATCGTCGAGTTTTATTTAACACAAACATTCATGCAATACTGATATTAATTTATCGGCGCGATTAAGTTTCTTTATCGTATTTAATTACCGGCACAATCATCGGCAATTATTTAATTAAATTTGTTCGTCTCGGATTTTAAATTCCTCGTACTAATCGGAGTTAATTATTTCGATAATAGAATCTTAATTAGAATTATGCGTTGAAACTTATCACGCGACGCCCCGCGAAGGCCGCCAAATATTCCCGACCGTCTCGTCGCGCCGTCGTCCGCGCGGTCCCGCGGCGTGCTTCGTTTGTCCGCGCGCTTCGCCAAAATCGTCGCCCGGTGTCTAATTTAGTCAACGCGTTTGTTTACCTTCGCCGCCGCGTTATCTAAACAAGCCGTTTCTCCGCAGACCGACGATCCGATCGCGCGTTAATAATTGTTTGACGTAAACGTTTGTCTGCTCGTAATAACGCGGCGACGTTACAAAACCGATTATGCGACGAATGCAAAAGCGTCGAAACCAATGAATCCAATAAATGGCGTCTGTTAATAGAAAAGATGACTTTTGTAAAGCGGAAGTATGACCATTTTTCGAATCGGCATTTTTTCCTTTTTGTGTATATATATATATATATATATATTTATTGCTTTGTAAACTGAGTATTGGCGAACGGCGCTCGCGTTTTTGTCGGTATATGTGTCACGTATATATTTTATTAATGTGTACGAGCACGTGGATTACATTTTATGGATTCAAGGACAGAAGTTGAACTTGACACTATACAACCCAAACCGTTGCTCCACCTCTAACCATTGACAGCTGTCCCGACAGGCCCGATGAAAAGTATTTGTACTTTTAAAAAAAGCCCCGATGAATTTCATGGAAATTTTATAATCCAATCATTCGTGTTTTTCAAATTCACCATTGGAATTGAAATTGTTATTGATTGCTTTACGCCACGTCGATTTCGTTTTTTCTTCTACGAATGTTCAAGCTGTTTTTATAATTATCGATCCTTCTGTGAATTTTTGCAAAAAGACGGGTTGACGGATGTCGGAATAACATTTATTCTGTATCATTTGCCATTGTGCTTGTTATTTAAGAGTTTGTTTTTGAGTTTCGGGTGTGTCGCTCGCGGATATATATTTGACGTTGAATATACATTTTTGAAGTTGAACTTTGAATTTGAAATTCTAAATAATGTGTAGATAAACAATAATGTCGAATCATTGATACGAGTTTAAATGTTAACAGAATGGTTTGATGTATGTTGTGAAATCTAGAAAAAATGTATTAATGAATTATAATACAATATATACAGGATGTACTTAATGGCATAATTTTGAACGGGCGATGTTAACGGAAAAAAAGTATATGATTTATTTTATGCGGTACGAGATATGAATAATTGTATGAATAACTACGTGTAAAGTGTTAAAATAATAAAATGTTTACTTGGGTCTACACTCGGATGTTTATTCAACGCTTTTGTTTTATTGTTTTTGCTAAGTCGTTGTAAAAAATATTTTAATACGATGACTAAAATTTGAACTCCACAGTCTCAAATCTAATTTGAAACTGTTTAATATATACAATGGATTATTACATCGCAGTAAATGCAATAGCCAAGACAGAACGATAAACTAATATTAGTTTAGTTGAATAAGTTATAGTCTTTATCTAAGTAAATAATTGTGTTTGTCGTAAAATTGTCTGTTATAATACAATAATATATGAATATAAATATATATATATATATTTATATATATACACGTATCCATGAATAATCGACGTTATTATTAGGAAAACGTTAAACGTAAAAAACATTTGATTCGTTGATTTTATTATTATTTACAAAATTTCGCGTAAACTGATATAATATACGCAAACTATCAATAATTTGCGTAATAAAATACTGCGCATGTCACGGCGTAATACGAAAATCACTGCACAGTTGTACGCGTATAATAAACTCGTGTTTGCTGCATTTAATTATATCAACTAAAACATTGAAATTAAAATGTTCACTATTATTTATAATATCGCTGGATAATAAAATATCGGCTTTCAGATATTTTTAGACGCGTAATATATAAATTAAATTAAGATATCAATTATGAAATTAGATTGTACGAATTAAATAATTAATTATTTATTAATTGAGAAACATCATTGTGTGTATTTATAAAGTATACGAACAAAGACTGTACAACTGAAATTTACATCTAATTAAAGCAGATAATTATTATTAAATATTAATCAACATCACAGCTTTAACCCGTGTAATTAATATTCCATTTAATAAAAATGACTATAAAATAACACGTCACGAGCGCTTCATTACGCATTCGAAGCTCCGTTCAATGCGCATATATAGCATATATATATAACAATTTTTATTTTTCACGTCAAACAATTATTATCGTCCTCTTCGGCTAGCGTCAAATTTAGCTTCGTTCCAAGAAAAATCTATTTCAGAAGATAACAAAAATGCATCGATTCTGATCAATTTTATAACGCGCGTTTCGTTCTAAAAATATTGGCCGTACACTGTGCGTGCATATTACTTTTATAACGCGACGACGAAAAACGACCGAAGGGCGAAGCAAGGAGCAAACAAGCGCGCGTTATCCGATCGGCGATCGGCGGCTCGCGGAAAGCGCGTAACGACGCTTGAATAGCTAAATAATCGTCGCCGGAAGTGGAGTCGGTTGAATTCGCGAATCGCGTTTCTGGACACACTCGTCATCGAAGGACGTCGCGATAAATCCATCGCGCGCGACGAAACACGTCCAATGTCACAGCGTGCGCCTCTTTGGACGTTCGTTCGCGCGAATATCTCTAAGGTCGTTGCAGCAATGACGCGACTCGCGCGCGCACGACTCCGGCTATCTGTTCTCGCTTCCGAGGGTAACGCCATTGCCGACGCAGAATTATTTTTGCAATTCGAATCATGCTCCCACCGCCGCGACTACGATCCTCTTCCGTTCGGGCCAGCGTCCGAACTAAGGTCAACATTTGTCCTTTACTCATCGAACACGCCGCTGAGGATTCCTGCGCGTTTGTCCGCGAACGGAGAAAAATGTCCCGGATCCTGTGAAGAAAATATTTCTGCGTCTTTTATTTCGCGGCCGTGCGTAAAAAGCGCAGAAAATGGATGTCGTTAGGCGGACAAAAAGTAAGCGGCAATTTTTGCGCGCGACGGATATTTGACTAATTAAATTAACGGTTTTATTGCGGGGCGGTGATCGTCGCGTTTGCGACTCGTTAACAATCGGAATCGGCCGAGGCATTGTCAGTGACAACGATTGGCTCGTCGTTGCGGATTTAGCGAGGCGATTTTTGCGTTGAAAATAAATTGTTGTAGAATAATTGTACGTATTATAAGGCGCATAAACGCTCGAAACGAATTTAATTATAGATACATTAAATCAATCGTGTCAAAATATTATTGAAAATAAATGTATGATTTATTTGATGTTGGGTATTGCGCACGTACATTATATCTGAAAATGTACAATTTGAAACGCGTATGCGGATGTGTGAGTATTATTATATATATAAATTAATTTTTATGATCCAATTGTTAATGACTAAATTTAGAAGCGTGTAATACTTAATCCAATATAAATAGCTCGATATGGTATGATTTATTATGATTCCTTGTGTTGTAATAAATGAATATGAATATTAATTAACGAGTTTCTTCAATTTCTAAGCGCAAAGTTGATTAAAAAAATCGAATTTATGCACATTACATTTACTAAGTAAATAAAGGAAACACGTAAAGAAACACTTTAAAAATAAATTAGATAATATCTGCACATATGCGGGGTCTTAATTAATTCAAGATAAACGTCTTTTAAGGTTTTCATATTTGAAAATAACAAGTAGTTTGTCAAAGTCTCCGGTGTTTAGCTAAATACTAGATTTTCCTGGTCAAAAGCCTGTCTTTGAGCAGATAGTGATTTTTAATTCCAATATATATATATATAAGTGTCGTCAAGATCAGATCTTCTCAATTTATTCAAACTCAAAATTTGAATGCCAAATACCGGAGTCTTTCTGTTTTTCGGCGTTATTTTCCTTTCCTTACAGCTGTATCTTAAATTAGAATGTGATATTGTCATCCACTTTATTACCAGTTCAGATGTAAATTATTAGTCGGGATTAAATTTTTGGAAATTTCTTTCGGAAAACGAGATTTTTTTACGGATTAATATCGCTTATAATCGCGTTACTATAAATATTGAATTTAGTTAATGGTTGACTGCGTCGCGAACCATTTGATCGAACTTTTGTTGTTCGCAAACAGAATCTTTCCAAGTTTCGCAGGTTTTTTTTTTTTTTTTTTTCGACGCTTAACAAACAAGTTTTTACCTGATAAGAGCGCTATGAAATGATTTATTCGTATTACTTTCTTTTGAATAATTATACGAGCCAGTTCTTAAAGCCTCGAGGTTAACAAACGAATCTTTTATATTGTTTATAATTGCTGAATAATTTGTTTAGTTAAAGACAATTTTAACCAAATCTAAAATTTAAAATTCTTCAACCTTCTGCTGGATTTAAACAATGCCGTTTAAGGATTATTTTTTAAACAAAATTATGAATATTAAATATTCGAGAAAATGATTTAATGTATAACAATCATTTATATATATACACACACGTGATATAAAATAGCGAAGGAGAAAGTAATTACCGTCAGTAAAACATTGTTTATGAGAAAGGATCAATTACTATAATCTCAATTAATACGACGATAAATAACGACATTTCGTTATTCGTCGAAATAAACTCAATGAAAAATATTTCGAGTTATTTTATTTTATTTATGAAATTTGATATCGCGTTACTGAAATGAACTCGATTCGTATGAATGATATATTATTGAAAAAAATTAAATTAATTTATTTGACGCGAATCTGTTATAAATATACTTGAATGTAATGGTTATTGAAATGTAAAAGTTTTGAAAATCGTTTTAGTTAGGATAAATGTAATCTGATACAAAACTTCCAGTCAATATTCTTTTAATTATAATATTAGCATCCGAAATTACATTAAAACTTTGATCGTAAGAATTTAAATATAATGCTTGATTTTGTAAAAAAAAAATTTAGTTCTCCTCCAAATAACCATCCATTTATCCGCTATAAAATCTACGAGTGTGTCATTAACATTTTTTATTTACACTCGTTAAACGATCGTATCATTTTAATTACCACGAAGATCTAAAATTTATTAAAGTCAACATATAGAAACAAATTGTTCGTCCATATATATAACCTCGTATATGGACGTTTCAAATGAATCGTATGATTATTTATCCTCGAAAGTAATGAAAAATAAATTGCATACTTATTATTTGTGTTTTACTGCAGTGCATCGTTACGAGTTGTTTCTTCAAATACATTTTCCCGAATAAAATATATATATATATATATATATTTGTTAGTTCCAAAGATTAAAGAGACATTTCCCTAAATAACATTTGTTAAAGAAAAGAGAATAATGAAGCGCCAGAAGAATCGACGTACAAAAACTAAACGAGTAATATGGCTTTTTATATTTTCCGCTGTTATTACATTGATGGATTTGAATGTCTTCTTTACCGAGAGGAAGATTAATTTGTTTTTTTTTTCGCGTTTATTTTTCTTTACGAAAGGATTTTGATACCACGATTTGACAGTCCTCGGTTGGACTGCGCTTTCGAATAATTCTCATTGGCTTCCCGCGGAGCAATTTTCCTTAAATTAAACATAAATATAAATAAATTCAAAACGCTTAATCGCGACAACGACAATTTGACAATTCGTATACGCCCGGTGTCCGTTGCAAAGTGTCCCCGCAGTTACCCGAATCGATTATTTTGCCATCCGATCAATGCCGAAAATCGAGCGCAAAAACATTCTGATACAAAAATGTGCAAATGAACCATATAAATTCATAGGAATTTCAATATCGTCTTACATGCTCGGAACCGAATTATTGAATATAGCAGCCATTTTTGTTTTGCTCGCTTTTTCTCTCGTCCGTACCGGCGCCTATATTATTCTCCTGACCTATTCTTGGGTTTACATTCTGATGTAAACAAAAGGTCGATGACTATGGTAAGCAGGAAAGACCGCAAGGAGGACAAACAAGATGAGCCGTCGCCATCTTCGAAGACAAGATCCATGGCGATAATGGAAGCTTCTTGACACAACCCGGTGTATCTTTTGCCAAAGATCGTGAGAAAATATTTTTCTTTGATTACCGAGCGCTCGCAATTTAATCCCGCTCGAAATTAATTTATCGCATTGAATTCGCTCCGACGATCGCGAGCAAACAAGTTTCAGCAAACTCCGAGTGTTCGTGTTTACGCATTAAAATCAGTCAATCAATTTTTTAATGTTTGTTATGGCATTAAATCGAGGAAAATTTATTATGATTTCGCAGACGGGGTGTGCCGGAGCGAGCAACGAAATATGTAAGAGCTAAAGGGCCAAAGTTTGATTCATATTGTTTTCGTCTTATTTGATGTTTCAATTTCAAACGTAATCGGATGCAAAATAAATCGGCGTTTAATCGAATTTGATGGTTAACTGTTGGTGATTGTTGTTCGTTGAATAAAATATTATATTGAATGTAAATTAAGTCAAAGGGTTGTAAGAAAAAAAAAAAGAAATAATGGAAGAACAACTACGAATCGTGGGTATTTATTTATGCCTGGTGTGAATCAAAGAAGAAAAAAAATTTGTTCGAATGTAAAATGAGGTTTTTGAGGCTCGAAATGAGTGTTAGATACGTAATGATTACACGAATGTTATAAATTATGCGAAGGCGGTGAATGGAAAAGCTAAATGAAATAACACCAGAGCGAGAAACAATAATTAAGAATTTAAAATGATTAATAGAAGATCACCGTCTAAAATCACGATGTGCAAATTAAATTCATGTCTTGTGTTTCTCGACTTAATAAAACAGTGGCGTAACTGTTCTTTTATAATTGCCGTTCGATGTAATAAATAAAGTTATTGATGTCGACTCTGAATCGTAAATCAAGCCGGGGATTATGAAAATCTAAATATGAAAATTAATTTTCAATTACATAATTGATTACAGATATATTCTTTTCGGTCGAGATAAAACGAAGTGCAAAAATCTATCTGTAATAAGTACACGATACATAAGTGTGGCATAAAAAAGTATCCGTTTTTGTGATTACCAAAATCTGCTGGGAAATACAATATTATACATAGCGTTCGTCTGAAATCTATTCAAATCCCTAATCACAGATGTTCTAGAAATAGAATAGGCAAGTGAATTAAATTTTCTGATAATCTTTTCTATATTAAGCATCTGGTAGATACAGTCCAGAAATAGTGGTGTTCGGCAAACACGAGTAATGGGCATATATTACACACACAGACATACACATAGGCTTCATTATAATATTCATCTACGAGGCACGCTTTTATTCGTTTCCATTATTAAAATGTTCGAAAATGTCGTGCAGCAAGTTTTAATACAATATATATATATGTATATGTATACATTCTTACAACTCAGTTCAAAGAAGCGCTCATCATTAAGCGACGTGTTTTGCTATCACAATAATTAAATGTATGTCATTAATTTTGAAATTATTAATTACCTTTACCCAATTGTAATGCTTATTAAATTATTTACTTCAGACAAGTTCGTTTACCCTGCGCATCAGGCTAATTTTAAACGACCGTAAGATTGCGTCTGAAACGATATCGAGGTGCGCGATTTTTATAACGATACGGCTTGATTAATATCGTTCGTGCTTTTGCAACAACAAATTCATTAACCGACGTTAAACATTGTTCCATCCTCGAGACAGCGCAATCAAAATATTGTACGAAAATGTTGATTTTGAGTTAGCGAATATAAATTACGCGATTACCATTCCGCGACTCAACGCGCGTACAGAGCATTAATCAAAAACTCCTTTTCGAATTAAAATCGGTCGCGTTGACGTTCGCGCACGGATTTCAGTTATGCGTCCGTTTAAAAATAGCCTTTTATCTTCAAAAGTCTTACTTCTATTGTCGAATTTACACAACGAACACTTTGGCGGCCGTGAATTCAACGAAACATTATACTCCTCGTATACCAGGAAAAATTGTCTTACTGTACTATTTTAAATAATCGCATTAAATCTTTTTGTTATTCGTGCACGCGCTGCATTGAACCAAAATCGGTTTTACGATTTCGAATCTTCTTTGAAAGGGCATATGAAGCTTTCTTCCATATTATATATATATATACTGTTTTTTTTTTCTATCCTTCGGCCCACGTAAATCATCGAGATATCGTAAAAATTAGTTTTCCCAGGTACCAGATAGTAAATGTCAAAATCCTGGCCGTAAAAAGTATCGAGCAGGAGGGTGTTTCCACGCGAGCTGACTTTATTGCGATCCAGCTGCCTCCGCGATCACGCTGCGTAAACGCATTTATTTCATTCCGGAATTTACTCAGGCAAACGGGCCAACGTTGTGTACAATTCCCGTTGACATTTGATCGGCGGAATATTTTTGCCGACGTCTCAACTCACGGCGCGCGCGACAGAAGCCGCGACGCAACGGGACTCCGCGCTTCGTCGCGAATTTACATTTTATGGAAGGTCAGTTCAAACAGCGTTAATTCGTCTCCCGTTCTTCGTCGAGTCTTCGAAATTCACGCATAACAAATCCGCCGGATAATTAGCAATGAACAAATATTTGGTTAAGCGCGCCGTCGTCTTCGATTTGTACAAATTTATTTAATATTCGACGCGCCAGACAATTATGTACTGAACAAACAAAGTGCCTTCTGTTTTTTATTGCCTTTATTATTAATGGAAATGCATTTTAATTTGCATCCCGACACAATGTACATATAAATACAATGTGCGATAGCAATAGCGGAATAATGGCGTTGGAGTAGACAAAATAGATGTATAGTTATATGTATAGTTTTTGTTTGGATTACGCGTGTATTAAATATAATAAACTAAGACAAATTTCTATTAAAAATTAATGTGTCTGATGAGCAGTTTGTCAACACGTAAAAGTTACACCTAAATATCGTTAACGTTGTTTCGACGTTATTTTTATGTATTACATGAAAAAGTAAACAAACATAAATAATGTAATTTTATAATAGAAAAGGAGGGTTGTATTCTGGATTGATTAGCCTAAAATTACTATCAGAAAATTTTGATCTGTTGCAATCGGATTTATTTTTTAAATAATTTGTTTTTATTTGTTACATAATTTGTCATCTTTATTTACTTTTTCGTGTGAAAATAAATGTTGGAACCTTCTGATACATATTTTTAGGGTAATTTTATATATTTGCTGTAAAAATGTCATTTGTGTATAATTTATTTAAAACTACAATGGAAATAACTTTTTTTTGAGCTCTTTGGTAATGTTTTGGATTTGCTGACATTTTCGTGTGAAAATAAACGTTGGAAACTTCTGATACGGTAATCATTCTCTGTTGACAAACATCGCACCGATATATTGTTTTGGCACAGTAATTTCCAATAGAAAGTTGTCTGACGGTAATTTTTGAACAAAAAATGATTAATCATTTGCGTTAACGCGATGGAACATATAAACGCAAATAGATTTTCGATTATCGTATATTACCCGGCCATTTTTTTATATCACAAATGTACAAGTGCAAATTGTGCGCTTTATTTATAAATTGCGTTTTGTTATATTAAAAGTAACGTTTACTAAATGGTTTCGAGCAAAATTACGAGTCCTCGTTGTATCACTCTTTAGCAGGCACTGCGCATCCAAAAGTCAAAATAATAGTCGTATATCTTAACGCACATAACGAATGTTACGGACTATAAAAGTGTTCCCCGATTGGTAGACGTAGAATTTTAGCGTCACACATAAAAGTAAAAGGGAAACTCACAAAGATTCCAGATAATGGAAGCTTCGCGTTACGAATGCCGAAAACCAAAAACACTTGAACGAAAGCCGCGCCTCCCTATTAGCGTTAGAGAGCTTATGGGAAATTACACGTTAGATGTTGTTTGGATGCACAGCGTTGGTCATTACTCGGAAAATAAGGTTACTACAACGAAAAAGTCCATTTTATTATGCTTTTCCCACGTTAATTTTTCGCTCGCCATACGAACGCGAGCCGAGGGCAATTATTGTTTATATAACAAAAACAAAAGCGAGAATCCCCGCTTGCGCGCGTTTTTATTCGATTCGTTTTGGAAATTAAGCTGCCGCGCGCACGGCGAACCCGAACGTTCTTATTTTAATTTTAATTAATAAAGTAAACGTACGGTCGGTCGCGCCGCCATCTTTTGTTAATATCCCAAATGATGGCGGCTTCGGCAATATGCAGCGCGGTTTGTCGTTCGACGCGAAATAATCAAATTACCGACAATTGCGTTGCGAATTCGGGTTAATGATTGTTTCAAAAAATTGCATCCCGAAATTAAGTTTGCTGTTTATATCATATTTAATTATAGCCAATTAACGCGCGTAAATAGCCGATAGTGAATGTCGATCGCGTTCTAAACACGATTAATTAGAACGTAATTGCGCAATTTTGAACGAAATTCATTTCCATCGGTTTGCTTGGGCATAATTGATGAACAAATTTAGCTTTTATAACTTTCATCCGCGCATTGCCAAACATTAAAATCAAATTATCGTTATGTTAGTTAGTTGATCCTCTGTAGTGGCTTCAATTTGTAGAAGTAACAAACGTGTTTCCCGAACTAAAAGTCTTTATAAACTATCGATTTATCTTTCAATGAAAATGCTAATATGAAAAGTTAAAATTAACTTTTACGACGCTCTTAAATTATTCTCTAATAAATATTTAAATCTTTTTCCTTTTTTTCTCTCTCTCTTGATTTTTTTTTTTTTTTTTTCGTTTTTTATTCGGCGCGAACAATGCGGAGAGCGCAGGAAACATGTTTCGTTTAATTTAGTTCCAATTTATCACGGAGATTAGGAGATTTATTTCGTTGTAGAAAAAGTTATGCATAAATAGATTTCATTTTGTTAAGAAATCATATCACGGGGTTCATTTAATTCTATTCACTTTTCGAAACTATCAACGGGAGAAAATATGAGACTTTCAGGTTATTAATGCAAATATATAGACGAAATAATAAGAGTATATATGTTTGAAATTCCGTATGCAAAGCTCAAATTAATTTCAGATTTAATGTATTGTTTCATTATTATTATTACTTATCATAATTATTAATTAATTATTATTTCACTATATTAAATGTAATTATTAATACATTTTACAATTTTACGTAATTTATTTTCTGAATGGAATATAAATTAACATTTTTATGAATTTTTACTATCAAAATATTAATATTGTTTATTACACGTTTACTAGTCCACAAAGTTAGAATGATTGTACATGCATGTAAACGTAACTAAAAAATATCATATGAGTTGATGAGCACTTGAAACGATATAAATTAAACTTCATATTGATAATATGAATAAATACTCGGTTTACAACCGCTACGCTAAACTGAAGTTGATCCATAAAATTATAAAGAAATTACGGTGAAAATAAAATTTAAAATCAAAGATCATGAATTGAAATTGATAAATTAACATTTACGCTATAATACTATATACACGGCAAATTCACTATGCTCGAAAGGATAAGAATAAATTAAGCATGCAATATTGTAATTATAACAGAAAATTTATGACACTGATTGAGAAACGTTAAATAAATAATAATAATAATAATTATAAACAAAAAAAAACACGTAATACAAATTACAAGCATCCACGTGATTGCGGATTGTGAAAAGCACGAAAAATGTTTTCACTCGCGCGTAATTTTGATTAATTTGCTTAATCTTAATCTTTCCATTAAATAAATTAATCAAATTCATTGGATCAAAAATAATTCAAACAAGAAACTCTTTGTAAAATCAACAAAGGGTGTATAACGAGCGAGTATAGTCAATTCGAAAAGTTTCGAAGATATTCAAAGGTTCGGAAGAAAGTTGGTGGGAAAGGTGGTTGATTGAATACGATTGATTTAATGCGATCAAATAACGACACTTAATTAGCCGCGATTAAACACGCCGAGCGGTAATGACGCAAAACCCGGGATTGAGTTAGGGCCGAAACGTAAAATGGTTTCGGGGATCGCCAAAATATCCGAATTAAATAACGCTGTTACATAACGAATGTTTAAACGAAACGGCGGATACAAGGACATTGCGTACTATGCGAGAATCAGGTTTATATGGATTACCTTCGAGCTGTCGTTATCAAGGTGAAGTTAACATAGTCAGTATTGAATCGTGCAACGCGCGACCACTTGTTCATTTGTTTTGTTTTGTTTATTCATACACGTCCATTTTGTTACGCCGCGAGTCATTTTTTGCCGACGATCTGTTTAAAATTATACGATTCAGATTCATCTGACAAATTAAAATGTTGATTCGGAATTAGTATTCCAAAAAGTAGGGACGTGTTTGTTGTCATCTGAAATTGTTCAAAACGACGAGCAATTAAGTATAAATTAAAGTGCAAGATAAAATTTTGTTCTCATGTTAGGAACGTTTCATTTAGATGTAAAATTGTGATTGCGCGAAATAATAGCATTTTTATGGTAATCCCGGTGCGGAGAGGAAAAGAAAAAAAAAGAAAAAAAAACCGCTCGTCGCCATATTGCTACTATAAACTTCGGTCGATTTGAAGCCCGGATAAGGACGCCGATAATTTATAACAATCGCGCACGCCGCGTCGATTCTTTTATCAATTTTGTATGATAAAAGACTGCGGCTCCTTCGATGCTCGCGTCGCTCGCGCGAGGGTGAAAATAGAAGCTGCGCGAGCGCGCGCTCGGAAATGGAATTGCGCGGGGGTATTATGATTTTGAAAATAGCATAATTGCACAACAACAAATGCCGTTAATTGACACAAATGTTGTGGCTTCGCGGTGTCACATAATGCAACGTTATATAATGTTTTTCGTGCGGTTGACATTTCGCAAAATTACAATAAATGAATTTTAATGCAGCAATACATCTAGCCGCGTATCGCACAACATTAGAAGGTGTGATTAATTGTGTGATAAATGTAAAACGCGCGTACGTTGCACCGTAAATTTACATGCACGTTACATCAACGGCATGCGATTTAAAAATAATACGCGCAACGCGCAAACACGAAGACGACTGGATGCCAAAACCTGCCGAAACTGCGCAAGTACCTCATAAGCCGCGTAAACACGAATTTAGAAATGCTGCATTCTCAAATTAGATAATTTTATGCTTCACTTAATTTCGGCGCACTCCGATTGAAAAACATGTTTTCACGCGGATACACGCGCGTATGTACGTATATATATATAAACAAATCCGTCGGATCGCGCGGCTTTTAACCGTTTCACACGTGTCCGGCGGAAAAAGCGGACGCAATCGAAATAAACGAATTGCGCAATGATTAAGACGTTGCGTATATTGCGCTTTATTAATTCTATAAATAAAAGTTCGATCCGTTATTAAATTTCCCTTTTTTCTTTCTCCTCGCCGACTCGATCGCTGCAGGGAAAAACGAAACGAGATGCTATATAAATGATATATTAAGTTGAATTTGATTCTCGATTTGGAGTTTACTTATACGGAATTTCTCTCGGAGATTATTCGGCGGTTTCCATAGCCGAAATCATGTAATTTACTAATTAGTTTCCAAGTTGTGTGTTTCATTACAAAGTTCCCTTGTCGGGAAGTTCAAACCTCGCATTAGATGATTGCTGAACTTTACCTGCTATATTATCAAAGAACCAAAATTTGTGTATGCCAAGTTGCTAAATTGTGAATTCAATGCATTTTATTCATCATTTATTGCTGCAAAGCAGCTGCTCGTGCATCAGAATTGTGATGAATAATTTCGAATTTTGCGATTAACGGCCAATCATGTTTTAAATTTAAAATCGCAATGAAAAAAGTATTTGGAGGTATTTTAGTTGGTATATAAATTGGAATCATGTTCGAATTAAAATTCGTGTTTTATTTTCTATTTAATTGTCTGTCTACTCGGTATCGCGTAATATCGATCATTCTGTTGCGAATCCACCTTGTTCTTGGTTAAATCGAATTGTCTTGTCTTTTTTGCGTGTAATTTCAATTTAAATTTCAAACCAAGTTTTTCAAAATCCAAATCGGTATAATAATATGTCGTCTCGGTGAGGATGGAAAAAGAGAATTTTTTCTTTTCATATAGTCCAATGACTTTATATTTATAATGATTGACGTGGTTCGTACTAAAATAAATAATATATTTATATTGTTATGTATATAAAGCTTCAAAATTCTTATATTTTAACAGTGAATGGCTAAATTTATTCATTTTCATTAAACGCTTGTGTGCGTGTTTTTTTTTATTAGATTAAGAACAATCGATCACATAATACTAACAGCGGGTGGCAGAAGGAATATAAATTGAAAAATATTGATAAATACTACATATATAAAAAATTAGGATATAAAACGAATGAGATTAAATATTTAAAGGTATAATAAAACTGCACACAATGAACTGATAATACATATATAGAAATTAATATATGATGTATAACATGGACATAATGGAAGTATGAAATAAATATAATAAAATACGGAGAATAAATAACGTGTATGTTACATATATAATTTCGTATAATATATTATATGATTTGTTGCATATCCATATCACACACGATATTCCGTAAAATAAAATTAATGTACATAGTGTAATATCGTATATGCTTGAAAATATCAAAAATATTATATATATTATATAGATATAAATATATAGATAATTACTTCCAACACTCAAAACGTATAACGCCACTTTTTAAAATTGAGATGATATAGTGGTCTACTGAGATATTGCAATATTTATGCGTAATAAAATCATTATATGAACATTTAAATTGCAGATACACTATATACGTATTTTGAGCACGCGCTTTTACAATTTAACGGGATTGGAACGAAATTACAAATCTGGAAATTATGAAAACACCGTGAATCCCTGGACAATCGATGAAATTTAAGATTATGATCCAACATCGGAATATCGATTGTTTGCATAATTCATTTATTGGCGTAATTTTATTTATCTTCGTACACATAAAAGTCTGATGTATCGCTCATCATGGAAATAAGTTCTGTTCGGCAACTTCTTTTCCTTCGTAGAAAGGGGATTTATTTTTCATAGTTGTGTTACAGTTAACGAGAACGAAGGCAAAAGTTCTCTCATATCGTATAAACGCAAGAGCGTGGCAGAACTGTCCAGCGAACTAAAACTTGGCTACTGCCTGAAGCAGATGATCCCTATACTTGTGTCTTCTACAACTGCACACAATTAGTTTTATCGACAGGGTGTATACAAAGAGGAAGAATTTCGTCCAAAGTTTTCGAGGATGTCATTAAAAATAATTATTTGTCATGAGTAGGGGTGGAACGACGTCGGCGATGCAACGTCGCTTTTGTTTATTAACTTTTTGTTTATTAAATAAATTTGTTTATTTGTTTCGAAAATAACAACAGTTATGCATTGTTTAATACATATTTGCGGATAATTTTTATTTTAATCTTAAAATTAATGTTTTTTAATTAAACACCAAATTTATATATACACTGAGAGAAAAATTTATCAATGTTTAGTAACAGGTTCGCTAATTTGGTATTATATTTGTAATTCGTCAAAAATTCGTGGTTTATTCATCAAATAGTATCAAACTTTGATTATAATTTAACAATCGGTTTACTAAAATTTAGCATCATCATTTTGCTTATACAATTCACCAAAGGTTGTACAATTGTTTGTTAAAATTAATCAAAACAGATTGTCAAGTTTTAACATTCTAACCTAAAATGAAGTTAACAAAAAGTTGATGAAGAAATATATATATGTCGTTCTGGATTTATTTAAAAGTGCTATAATATGATTTATTGAAAAATTAATCAATGTGAATTTTATTATTATTAAGCTTTAACCTTACATTGTTTTTTTGTTAAAAAATGTAAACCAGTTTATCAAAATTTGACAATCTGACAGCATATTATACGCAGAGAAGAGATATGTTGATTCGACCAAACTTTTGTTCATTTTACCAAAATTTGGTTGAATGTACCAAATATTTTGCAAGTGTATTAAATATTCTGTAAATGTAAGACAATTTTGGTTGAATCAACATATCTCTTCTCTGCGTGCACCAATTAACATTCCGTTTATTAAAATTTAATATTCCCATATTATAAATATTGTTTCTTTCTCTCCTTGTACAAATAAAAAATGATTCCCACACTCAAAAAAATCATTATAGAGTATTCGCAATTCAATATTATATTTAATACAAAAAAGAGTTGAATTAAATAAATGTAACTCGATCAAATAAAACTGAAGAGTCAAATTACCCACATTTTTAGCAAAAATATTATAAAGTTAATACAATTCAATTGATTACTCCATGAAATTTAAAATTAGACGATTCTAAATAAAATATAGAGTTAGACGTATTCGACTCAAATTGACTTGATTCAACTAGATTTTTTTTTGAACGCAATAATAATAATAATACACGTAAAAGCGCGCGCTACGTAATTTATGCAATGATTCGAAAAATGTTTATATTCCTTCCGGAGGAATAAACATACGAACCGTTTTTCTAATTCAATTATTGTTAACGTCCGTCGAACTAAAGTCTTCCGAAATAGAAATATCGTCAAAGCCGAGTCTATACATTATTGTCTCAGCGAACTGTCTTCATCTTTTAGTCATTCGATATGCACGATTCCGAGAACCATTGGGACCTCTCTCTTCTTAATCGCGTTCGCGATCGCAGCCAGTAGAGCCAAATAGTAATATGCTTTTTGTGGCTTTATTTTCTAAGCGAATGATGCGGGGCAATGCATTTATTCAAGGCCTTATCAAAAGAATAAAAAGCAATCAAGTTACACACCGGCGAGGCGAAAAAAAACGCCCGACAAAAAGTCGCTTCTTTTTCTTTTCCCGTTTTTTAACAAACAAACAAAACGAAACGCTTTTCGCAGTTCTTTTGCATCGCGAAACAGGCGGCGATCGTCGCTTAACCGGATGCCAACTGCAACTTGAGAATACTAAATGCTTGGCGCCAATGTGTGTGTTTACTTGAAAATACTCTATAACGATACCACTCGCGCCGCTCCTTTGCTATGACCTCGCTTGATCGCAGGAAAAAAAAACGATAAAGAATCTATGGGAAAATTTTGACGCTTACGCTTTTTCTATTAATAACCTAAATCGCGCAATATTATTCGCAAATTTAGCAATGAATATTGCAACAATGTATGGTTGAGCATCTACGTTTGATGTGGAATACATTTTTTTTTATCATTATTATTATTCGTATCTTCAATTTGTTCAGAAAAACTGATATACATTTTATATACGAGATGTCTATATAAGAAGGGATTTTTGGGGTTATTATTGTTGGGATATTTCCATTTATATCAGGAAATAATATATTTAATTTAAATCGGGCGGAATAATTAATAGAACGTTTATTTTGCAAACGTTATATATGAAGTAAATATGTATGACGTGTGATCGAAATTTACGATGGAATTATTTATGTCTCATATAAACGAAAACATTTTCCAGCGTACGAAGAAAATAAATTTCAGTTCGAGTTTGATAATAGAATTAAGTGACGAATGTTGTTAACTTGTTGGTTTGAATAATATGATATTTAATTCATTATTAAGATAATTATTTTGATACCATCGTTTGTACTATTGTGTGTTACATTTAAAACGATATTCTGATAATATTATGAGTATAAAGATGTTGTGATTGTAATCAAGTAGCATTCTTGAAATAAGTGTACAATTCGAATAATGCAATTCAAAGTTTATGATACATCACCGTGCGCGGAATTGTATATTTATAAATATATAAATTCAGTACAATAACGCGTTTAAATTAATATTCCGAATTTTGTTTTTTATATGACAATTCCGATAACGTGAATAATGTAAAATTAATTAGGAAAATAAAAGTCCATATAGCATAAATTATAACGTGATAATTTTGAAAATTATGATATTACTCGATTTGCAATTTAAATGGACGAAGAAAAAAAAAAACTTTGACAGGTACTTTTAGGGTTTGTACACATGAAAAAGTGATTGGCGTCGAAAGAATTGCTATTATTATTATTATTAAAACTGGAAGACATATGCTTTATGAGTTTTATAACTTCTTTAATTTTATTTGTTTCATTATTTTTGCATCTGCTACAAGTCGTATCCCTATTTATTGCGTGCATGCCTATGTGTGTGTGTATGCGTGCGTGCGCGTGTATAATATTTTAATCGTTAGTTTAACGCGCAGTTATTATCAAATTACACGAATGATTTCAAATAAGTAACTTTGATCATTCGAATTCGGAGAACGAACAAATCACGAAACACACGTAATCCGCGACGACGGATGGATTATTCAGTCCATTTGACCATTTGTCAATATGTCATAATAATTACATACCGCTGAACAATTAGCTCACTTCTGGCCTTTAATAACGCAAAAACTGCGCAATAACGTGACACACCTGTCAAACAAGCTGCATGATGAACTCGCGCTGTAACATAATTTCATGGATACACTAATCTACATTCAATTTTGAATTAGCATTTCGAGTTAACAATAGAATCCAACATCTCTCATCCGTTTGGCCGATTATTACATTGATTCCGTCACCGGTATAATAACCCATTAGAGAATCAAGACTTTTGAAACAAAAATTCACTCTCGGCCACGGCTGCGTAAGTATATTATCATTTAAATTCGATTCCGAAATGACGCTGCTCGGCTATGGACGGTAATAAAATTCTAATTCGATTAAGATAATCATTTTCCCCGGAACTTGAACGAGCAATATCGAGTATCGACAACGGGAAGTGTTTGTTCGTGCGAGTCATATGATTTTTGCAGCATCATCAACCTTGAGGATGAATAATTTATGACCGAAACGTTAATTAAAAGACGATGTCGATCTTGATATCCAAAATTTTCTTCGTCGGTAAATTTAATGAATGACAGTCTTTTTTAATGGCTTTTACAATTCGAATGGAAGAAAAAGGAAATAAACGTTGGACTGATCGATACTATAAATCGGACAGACAGATGTTTCATTAACCTTACCTCTGCGACTCGTTTTCGCAGCGCATGGAAGTAGGCCTGAAACCAGTAATAAATGCTGGATCGAATAAAGATAAAATGCTCCTTAACAATGCCTCAAATCTGCGCTAAAAGAGAAATCGCCGAACTCTATTCTCTGCTATTTTTTACTATCGTCTTCGGTGTATTTTTTACCAGTTTTATTTACCATGGTCGTGGCTTTATAGTTTATGAAAGTCGTCATTGTTGCGCGTGTTATCGTAATTTTCCGAGTTATTGCTCATTTTCAGGATTTACGTTTTATTATTCTTATGCGTAATTATTTTATGTATTCGTAATGAACGTAAACTTAACTTTATTCGAATAGTAAATTATGATAATTAAAACTAAAACCTGATTCAATAAAACTTTTATTGGCGCGACAAACATTATTACACGTAATTATAAACAATAGCGTAAGCTCGATTTATTTTACTTCGCCAGTTCCACGGTTGTAACATTTTTATAGTTTTTACGATTTTTGTCATCGTAATAAAATAATTTTTAATTGAATTAACAAACAATTTTTACTTTGTGAATCATAACTGTTTGCGCGATACCAACGCATATGTATATGTATTATATATATTTGTTCACATTGATTCAGAGATGGATAAAGAAGATGGTTTAATAATAATAATATGCGCGCGATTTGAGTTGAACTAATAATGTTGAGATAGTGTATCTAGAAGAAAACTATGAACGAATCGTCTAGATTTCGTCGATTTAAGACAAAGTATCCTGAATTCTAGCGTGTTATAATTTATTAGTATAATGTAGGAAACAAAATAGTTCGATCTACAATTCGTTAAATAATTGTTTATTTTTATAATTTGGATATTGCAAAAATATTATTCGAGGGAAATCCAATGAACAATGAGAGAAAGGATTATTAAATTCACAATCTGGATATTAAGATTAGATTGGTAAACTACAAATAGTCGATTTGAATAAACAGATATTCAAACCAACAGTCAAGATTGTACAAATTGTAGGTTATGTTCAATATGTTATTTAATATGACATTCGTTTTACAATCTCTGACAATCCAGATTGTTGAATTGAATATTTGGTTTGTCGTCGCAGCTACGAGCTGTAATTATTCGATTTAACAATCTCCCTAGTAGAAATTCGTCTAGTATCTCGTGTGTTACTAGAGAATTTTTTATAAAATTTTTAGTAACTCGTGAGTTACTTGAGAAATTTCTACTTGGACTGAGATACTTAAATAACGAAACTTTTTAGATATTTAATTCAACATTGTGTTTCTTTCAGTGAAGTTTTGTTTTTCACTTTTATTTACTAATATTAAAAATTACAACGCGAATCCTTGCGCATTTGTACATAACCTTAAAAGATTAAGGTTGTATATTTTTATGTTAACATTCTCGTATGCTGATTTATTATTATTCGAAAATATATTTACACTATTATTACATATATATTACACTATTAAATTATATTTGTTATTATTTTATTTAAAAAATTTAATTATGGACATAATTTTTCGGACTTAATAAGTGTAGTCCAGAACATTTCGAATAACATTCTTGATTGTAAAACTTACTATACTCTCGGAGTGTAAACTTTTATAGTCCAACAGTCTAGTCCGCTTGTATTCTATAATAGTCATTCTTTTTCAGTGCACCTGTCAAGAATATACGATGAGTTTTTTTGGCAATTTGAAATGTAAACTGATATTTAAAATTAAAAAAATATTCAAATTCTCGTATCAGGAAATTTAATCAATATTAAATAATTTTGCTCAAGTTCAATACAGCAACAACTAAGACTTGTTCAATAATTATATAATTCGTACAAACGCAAATATATTTAAATAAGATAAGAAGCTCCATTTATTTACATCAAATATATATTCGCACCAGACATATTAAGTCTTGCCAGCATAGGAAATTTATCTAGTTCATTCAAAAGATATACACTTTCAATTAAACGAAGGCGTTTGATTCAAGTCTTCCGAAATTGGATTTAGTACGAAAGGGAAAAAACAATATCAATTTATGTATATTGCAGTTACGCTGATACTATTAATGAAAATAAGAACGTAAAAACGTCGAATTTTCACCACCAAAGTATTACGAGAGAAAGAAAGCGTGGACAGCAAAATGATCATAATTTCGAATATGAATGAACCCGAAATATAAATTCGATAATAGGACGATTGTTCCGCACGTTGCCAAAATTGCACGCGTCGATTTAAAGAATTGTTTTAATTCAATGAGCGGATATAAATTTAGGCGATGCAAATAATAACGCTCATCAACCTATCAAGAAGATTTCTCGGAGTCGTATGATTCATAATCAATTCTCTTTAATTCAGTAGCTGGTCCTGTTTTCTTAACTGCGGCCGAAGCTAAGTATCTAATCAACGAAACAGTGTTTGAATACATTTCACCGAATTCACGAATTTAAATTAATTAGTTACGGTTAACAATTTTGAACTTAGCCACATGTTAAGAGTCGTTTTTTGTCGCGTTCTTGCGTTATGTAACACCGTCGTAATTAATGTAGTCGCTTTTTTCGGCGACGCAAAAAAGGCCATTTTCCATCGTAAATTAATTCCCCGACGTTCGTATAATTTTTACATAATTATAATTATAACAAACAAAAAGGTGCGACGAAGTGACGTAGAACCGGCGAATGGCATAAATTCGAGCCAACTATTCGAACTTGATAAAAATTTATAGTAGGGTTTGAATTATTATTATGTACAAATAACAAACGTTACGATGTATATAACTTATACATCGCCATTTTATGCCATTAAGTCGTTTCCCAGAGGTTGAAAGTAAAATTTATGTGTTCCTTAACGATCGTTTTGTAAGATCATAATTTCAGTTTTTTCCCTCTCCTCTGCGTTAATGTTTTATCGGACGTTAAATATTTTTGTGCCAATCCGGACCTTATCATTTGTTTTAAGTGTTTGAATACCGAAAAACTGTTTTTCGTTGATCCGTTGAAAAACAAGCAACTTCGGACTTTCTTTGACTGCAGGATGCAATTAAGTATTTCCCTTTTCAAGCGCTTTCAAAGTTTATTCTATCATAAAATGTATTTCAAATAGTAATTATAAATACGAAATAAATATTGTTATCAATAAACATTGAAAGATAAATTTGGACGTGAAACCTTATCATAATAATACAGTACGAGGCTTTTCGTCAGCGAATTTCAAAGTCTTACACAGCGGAACCAATCACGTGTTAAATGGAATAAATTATTTACTTTATAGACCGAAACATTTTTCGCGTATTTTCGAACCAATGCTTTCGCGTTGTATACACAAGAATATATACAATAATTAAAGAGTGAATAATGGTTTTACAGATGCAACAGAAACTTTTTATATTGATCAGGACTTTCAGACTCTATGACGGTGATTGATTGTGCGTAGAAGTGTATTAGAATCAGACAAATTGCGTGCCTTCGCGTTAAAAAATGTTGACAATTTTTTTATTACATTCTATACATGGCAAAGTCAATAAAAGGCGTATTTTTTGTCTTATTGATTATCGCTATCAGTGAAATCAAATGAATCATTCGTTATCATTGGTAATTTATGCGGAAGAAAAATATACGTTGTATTGAATATTTATAGGTTTCCAAATACAAATCAATTATTTAATCAAAATTATGTGTTTTTTTTTTTTTCAAGTACAATATTTTAGGTGTGAAAACACGTTTTCTGGTGTCAAAATACTACAGTCCTTCAACAGGTTATTCACTCCTGAACTTGGAAATGAATTCAAAAACGGAAGAAAACGTCGCGTTGTTTTTTGTGTTCCATTATTGTTTAAATTACATACTTATTACAATAATTCACATTTTTTATCTCCTACAATCGATCGATAATTTGATGTATCCTTGATACTAAGTCACAAGATGGATTTGTCGAAGCAATCCGTTTCGTGCGTGTCAATGCACTATCAGTTTTCAAAAATGAATTATTCTATTGAAATTTGTTTTGCACGTGTAATAGAGTGAGCGATTACGAACACTATTTGGAATAATAAAATTACGTTCGAATGTATCTTAGATAATGCGATCGACCAAACAGAGGTCTTATTATGTAAATTTTTGTAAATTCGGAATTGGCGAACGAGGATTCCGTAAAATTATACCGCGTGTGTCTACGACTGTAACCAAATCATAATCGTAACAAAATCAATTTATTTTACGGTTTCGAGCATTAATATCTGATTACTGGATGTTTCCAGTAAAATAGAGGACACGGAGTAAATGGAATTGAATTTCGTTAAATAGTTAGAAGTTGAATTATTAGGCGAGTGACCTCAAAGATTTACTTCTCTTGTAATAACAAACATTATACAAACTTCATGCAAAGTTAATGGAAATATTATGCAAACGGGAGCCGTATACCGTTTCATATAAAGTTTATATAACGTTTGCATAAATATATGACCGTCATTCAGTCGAACTTCTCTCGTACGATGACCAAAAACTTCAGATATTCGCGTAATTTTTTTCTTGAAGTTCGTCATATTTAACCGAATAACATGTAATTATAACCAGATTCATTTATTTGACCAACTTGAATCAGTTTTGCGAACAAATTTAATGCAGGTAACATACCTTTTGCATAATTTTACGTCACAATTCCTCCGTTACACATTTACTTTCTATGTCCTTCGCGTGCTATATCTGACTGCATGTTAATTGTATTTCCCCATTTTGTCTATTAAATTGATTAGTAATAAACCATCGAAATTCATATATGGTCTTAGGATACGAATTCGGTCAATTGAAATGAGATTCGTTAAATTAAATTATGAAAAGATGAATACAAAATTAAGGTTATGTAAGTCTACAAAAAGTATATTTAATAACGCTTCTCACTACCGCGTTATTACGATTTAAATTATCATTTGAAAATAAAAATTTATATATACAGCGATTATCCTATTAGGGCGTTTTAATTTATTTCCTGGATTTCGAACAATTTAACATTATATGTATGTATATATAAATAATGAAAATAAATTGAGTAATGCAAAATCAGTCGAAATAGTTGAAAGAATTACGGATAAGAATTTTATGATAACCGGAAACCGTTAACAATAAACAGAGAAATAGATTAAAGTTTAGAGTATAAAATTATGTTCGTTATCAAAATAAATCTACCGGCTATTGCCAGAACCGTTTTATAATAACCGGATTACTTAAATTAAGTTTTTATAGTATATACGAAATACACATTATTATGAATCAAAAACGTTTGTCCGAAGATACAATGAGATTTCAAATAAAATATTCACGAAACTGGCGTGCATTGTAGTGATGGGAAATAATAAATTAAAATCAAACAAAAAAAAACATAATAATGAGGTAAAACGGAGATTTATTATAAATCAAATGTTAATGAAACGGATATTTCGTGAATATGTACACGCCGTTATAAAATAATTATTTTGCACGTCGATGCGATAATCGGGCGCGGGTATAAATATAATATGGCTGGAAATTAATTAAAAAATAATATATTGCGTGTAAAAAAATAAATGAAAATATTAACAGTGCCACGTTGACATCATTCTGCGTTTTGACATTTCGTACGCCGGCACTCATTTTGATTTGAACCTTTTGTTTCTAAAATGTTATTAAAACATAATTCTTTAAAACTGCTTCGGCTGGGGCAAAATTGCAACTTGGAGCTCGAACGAGCCACATATGGCACATAAACCTAATTACGATACAATTTCGTAATTGAGGCTGACAAAGATGAAACATAATGGCTGGTCACCGTCTGAACCCTGAGCCCTCGGCTTCGCAGCCAGAAGCGCAAACAGAAAAACCTTCTTCTAATAACCCACTATTGCAATAAAAGTAAATAACAAAAATCCAACCCATCCTCGCAGTGACCTCGCATCCATCACCTGCGAATCTCTCAAACGAATACGAAAAAGTATATACGAAAAAACAAACGAACCGTCGATTAGGAGAAGAGTTGCAAATAAATAATGTAATATGTTTGGGTGATATTTACGAGTGCCATTATCGATCAAACAAGAATGTTGTTTTATAATTTTCGGTTGCTTGTATGACACGTTAAAAAGTGCGTTATTACTTGATATTGATTTCTCTCTTGGCATGGTACAAAGGCGGCATACGAGTGATGAACAGGAAAAGAAAAAACTCGGAGTTGAGAGTGGGACAAACTTTCTTTTA
>JABFQC010000293.1:0-30450 GCA_022817085.1 Psilanteris sp. ZL-2020
GCAAAATTGTTATTTTGAAGCAAGAGACATGAAACGGAATTCATGGGCGTCACGGGGACTCGCGAATGTGTATAAGTGACAAACTCCCTGTTAAAGGTGAATAAACTATGTTATTTTTCCGCGTTTTATATAATAAACAACTCGCAGAATTACGTAATAATTTATAACAAATTTAATAATAATTATAAATATACAAATAAATAAAAAAAAAAACGTAAAAAAAAAAATAAAAAAAAAAAAAAAAGAAAAGAAAAAAAATGCAGAAAAAAACAAACACGCCCGCGCAAACAATATCTCCCAGTGTCAAGGGAGCCGTGCGCGCGTCTTATTACCATCTTGGATGCGAGGCTTATAAGTAATTGGCAATAATGTGAGCATTTAATCGCGACCGTTCGCGCGCGGTAAAAGTTTCGCGCGCGATGAGCGGGTGTCAAAATGGCGAAGACGAGAGGCGCGCGCGATCGCGGGACAAAAGAGAGGAAAAAAGTCACCCTAATACGAGAATGCAAATCGCGACGGAACATTAACACCGATATTATACAGCGGGTCCTCGGCGACCTTCACCGTCATCATTAATGTTCCGTACCGTGCATTTCAAAGACGTGCGTGTGCGCGCTTTCGTGTTGCGTGTGTTGGGCGCGTGTCTCGTGCCGCATGCACATTCCGCATGCCGCGAGAGGGCGATAAAACGTATGCAGATTAAAACATTTTATTTGAATGATAATATAACACTTGTTGATGCAAGCGCGTTGGCCTAGGTTAGCATAATAAACATTATGTAGATCTCGCCGGCGTCGTGTATAAGCTCGCGCATGCGCGCGCGCCACACATGTGTGGTTCGTTACCCGAAATGTGTGTTACCGGTTGTTTAATGCATGCGCATCAAAAATTAAGAGGATTTTTTTGCAAATCAGAAGCCTTTGGATGACGCAACCGACGCGAAATTATGCAGTTTTGCGAGCTGGTAATTTGCGACGCGAAAACACATGTGGTATTTATGTGTAAAACACGTGTGTAATCGCGCGCCTCCCGTCCCCTTTTCCTTTCCGCTTAATTTCCCTTTCCTTTCCACATTCACGAGACGTCGTCGTTCATTCATTAAAAGCCCGCAGCGCGTGCATTTTCGATTTTATCGGCGAACCGATCCGCCGTCGCTCTTCTCGCCGACGAAATGCTTTTTCGGTTCTGTGTCACTTCCGCGTCGTTATATTTATGCGATTTTTCGATGTATTTTGTGCCAAACTTTTGATGGCGGCCGCGGTCTGTGTCGTACACGTTGCGCATGTAACCGCGCCGTGGTTGCGAAGCTATATTGATTGTTGATAGTGAAAAACTCTAATTGGATCGGATTGATAGATTTTTTTAGTTAAAAATTACAATAGTTGCATTAATTTAAGCAGAATTAGAATGATTGTTTATTATTATGGGATCTTTGTGGAAATTCGAGATAATTTCTGTTGGTTTCTTAAAGAAGTTGTAGATGGGAAATTCCGCTCTTTCGGCGATTCTTCTAGGACTGGTCTTGATCGAATTTTTGTCAAGATGTATACATATACGTTTATCTCTATTATATCTATATTATCTCTATATATACATAATTCCGCTCGATACAATAATTAATTCACATTTATTATTTTAACCGTTACAAACATATAAACTTTTCTTTCAATCTTTTAATTTTGACCGTTTTTTCACCATTCTTTTCAAAGCCCAAAAGTAAGCTACTTTAAAACAACGTAACCTATCTGTTATCAAAATATGAAGTTCAGAATCGTATTAATTTTTATTGGCACCTACAATACCAAAAACTGTTCGCCAACGTATTATACATTATTACAAATATCATTACATGACAACCAATTGTGATTTTTAAAATCGGCAAATTATTATTGCAACATGTTTTTGTATTCAATAAAATTAAAAGAGAACGTTTAATTAAAATGTATTATTTTCATTCGCCTTAATTTCGCAATAAATTAATCACTACATGGCAATACAAACTCGCAAATAAACAATCGCAAACGCTCACCATAATTTCGTTTATTTAATGCATTTACGTGTTTACCGTCCAACCAAAAAATCAAACTATTTCCGTTCGTTTATTATTTCTACGACCCTTGTAAAAAGTATTACTTTTTAATCGTTAGTTCCAATTATTATTTTAGTACTACGAATAAATAAAAACGTGTACAAAATACAACAATTCGCACACTCGTAATCGCAAAAAGACAATAATAACACCGAATTAAGGAACAAATTGCTTTTATTATTATTTTATTGACACAATAAAATCTCAAATTGATAAATAATAAAACCATACATCGACACCAGTTAAACATAAAATATAAAGCACCGCCACCCCCGCCATCATCCATTAGATACCAATGTTTATTCATTTTTATTCGTCCAGCTATTAATGATCGCCGTAAACATTTATTCCGCGGTATTTATCCACGCTTTGATTCGACAACTTTTTTCATCCGCGCGCCGACGCGCACGCAACGCGAAAACCGTCTTTCGTCGTGTCGGTATTATTCGAAAATTGATGTTTATTTAATCATTTTTATTGTACCTCTTATCGTCCTGTAAAAGTCCGGGCATTGGCTGCGCGCGAAATAATGGCGTATAATTTATAAAGATGTTATGATTTATCGTCTACTGATTTTAAACTTTGTTACACGAAATTCGTTTCGAAAGTATTGTACAATTTCCGAAAGCTATCAAATAAATCTTAGCGTCTACGAAATGCAGTTGTTTTATGGCATCGAGTGTCTACACAATCGTCGCAAAATGTCCGACTTCGTAGGTACGGAGCGTAACGCAGGCGCCATTAACGAACTCAGGAATGGCTCTCCGAACGTCGTTAACGATCGCTCGCAGCTTTGTTTTTATTTGCCGGCGGAGAGAAGGAGAGGCGAAGACGACGTCGCGCGTCATTTTTCTTTCGTGTATATCGTCTGCATAAAAATTTCACGACGAGCGTCTCGCGATTTACGAACAATTTGTTTTTTCCAACGAACCGCTGTAGAGAGGTTACTGTTCAGTTTAACTCTCTCTGATTTACGGTATTTTATTGGTCGGATGTATTTCGTACAGCGTGTTATAGATTTATATAACGACGCGTCTGCGCGAGACGAGCGATTTGTGCTTAGAATGTTATCATGTTCGTAATATCAATAATCATATAAACAAAAGTACAAATGCTAATGTCAGCGTAAACAGAAGTGTAAACAACTTATAGGTTATTGCGTTTCACACACACATATATATATATATGTATATATATAAATATAAACTTAAATTACACGAATCTATTCCACTTGCAGTCTTTAAAATGCGACATTAGCATAAATGATTGAAATCAATAAATTACACAACCGCGTGTCCGCTTTGAATGAAAAATTGATATTGGGAAATAAATAATTCGTAGGGGAATCAAATTTATATTAATGTTTGGTTCGTTAAGAGGGTCTTTATGGGCTACGATTGTTCAGTGCAGATTTCTCCCCTTTTGACGTTAAGGTGATCGAAAAGTCAGTATGTCTAATTGGATTGTTATACTCGTGTAGGATTAGGGACAAATGTATATATCTATATATTTCTATATGTGTGACTGCGTGCGTCTATAAATTCACGCGCGCACTCACACACACATGTTCAGAAAGATGCCGAAGAATAGGCCACGCGCTTTTCAGTAGAGCTTTTCTTTCGCATCAAATATCAACGTTCCATCATTGAGCCGAACAGCGTGCGCATAATTACCGGTTAACGACGACTCCCGTTTAAATCTCGAAAGAAACAATTTGTTGTGTTATGGAAAAAGAGAAACGACGCCAGGAGGATTGCTATCTGGATAAGCAGGGGACTGTTCGGAATCGGTACAATAACAATGTAAAGTCGTCGGAGTTTCCACATATCCTCTATTTCAAGGCAGTCGTCTCCGTTCTGATATTTCTCTTTATTATCTTTGTTGTTCCTCGTTACTTGTTTTCTGTACGACCACTCGCTCTTTGGCCTCAAACTTGCGCGGACACCGTCGATACGGATCTGGTTTGTTGCGACCATAATGCAATCATATCAGTTATATCTTGCGACCGATAAAAGCGCAAAACGAATGGTTTATATATAAATTGGAGCGCGATGATCCGCTGGTTGCGTCAATCTGTTTTTAAATTGCGCGCTGTTGTTGCGCATCGAGTTAATTAAAAAGCATAATTCCTTTTCCAGATTGACGTGATTCGTAATGATTAACGCGCGGGAATGAGGGGTTACAATAAAGCGGACCCAAAAAATGGCAGTCGTCTTTGATCAAACGTATTTTTCATCCGCGTAATCGCGAACGTTCCATTTCGAATAGTGCCGATTTCAAAGTACGGAAAACAATGTTTGTCTGAAAATGACGAAATTTGACAAATTTAGACAAAAATAGTTGTAATATAAAGACACAAATAATAAGTGTATAGTTGGATAGATGAAGAAGACTGTTTGTCTGCTATCATGATTTAATTTGGACAATTGTAATACAATACATAAAATTGAAAATTTAATTACAGTAATTACTAAAGAAGAAAATTAATATCATAAAAATTAGTAAGCGTAAATCTGATCGCTTTGTTTTATAAATATTTATTTTAATTCAAATCCAAAACTGAATATATATTCTTTTAAATATTTTTTCTAACAAAAATAGTGTTATCCTAATTACACTGTTTGTTCATTCTAGACGATAAATTTGTTTAAATTACACTTTATAATATTCATAATACACAAAAGTTACTAGAGAATTTGTATATAAAGTATTTAAACAATCTTTTCTTCGGTTCAGTTCTAAAAAAACTATTACACGTGTGACTTAAACAATTAATTAAATTAAAATAACAGTCTTAATACGAGACACTTATACGTTGAATTAAGACACAAGTCCCCTCTAAAAAGTCTCATCTCTCGACATCTCTCTATTCAAAAAATAAAACACAATGATAGTAATAAAATAATTGAACCATTATGTTCAAAATTAATCTGTATTTCTTCACTTTTTGATATGCTTCTGATTAATACAAACGAGATACCATTTTTCCACCATCTATATATACTATCTATATATACATACTCTCGATTCCCCGTCGTTGGTTGGGAAATAAGAATTGAACGGAGAAAAAAATGAATCGTTTAATTCAAACGGCACAACAACCATCGACTTTAATCGCGCTCCTAATCCGTCGTTGACCGAGCGGATGAATTGTTTCGATAGATTTGGACAAATTATGATTGCAGCTCGGCAACCTTAATACGAAGGTCGCGTAATCGGAAAGTCGTCCTCCAAGGTTGCCGGCGCCAAATCAGCCGTGCAGACGAGAGTCGAGTCGGTAGTTTGTTCGTGATAACAGACGAACTACTGGTAGCGAGAGCCCGCATCATCACTTGAGCGGAGCAAATGGTCACGATAATGGGAGCTATGACACGCACACGATTGTCGTGTACCTACACGTACGCGCGTGTTACGTGCATACACGCGCGCGCGCGTACACACACCAGCGCGGTCGCAACGCGTCGGCGAGATCAGTGCTTTATAAGCATACGTCAAAGATAAACGCGGATGAATGGGTCATAGTGGCACTTGCTAAAAACAATAACCTGGAATATTTAAGCGCGATCGTGACCCTGACCCTTCGGGCGACGTACCCTTTCAACTCGAATCGTACCTTTTGGCGGCGTACCCTGCGCACGGCCACTTGATGCCGGTTTGCATAGCGGAGCAATTCGATGTAAATGCGATGCAAATTTTTGCCGAGCGAAATAAAGATAAAGGGTCTTTTGGGCACAGGTACGCGTGTATATATAACGTCAGGTGCTAATACAAACTATTTAACAATCGTATTTATAAAGTTGCGCGCGCAACCATTCACGATTGTGCATTGTTCGTGTCGGTATGCGATAATATTCGAGATTATTGATTTTCCATTTATTATTCGCGGCGCACTTACGCGCAAAATTTTGCACAACGCGTACAATATGTTTGCGGATGGTATTTGATTCTTTCTTGTTTTGTTCTGTTTTTTTGTTCGTTTTTTTTTAATTGAATGTTATTTGACCGATAGGTGATAATTCGGAATAACGTTATCGATGAGGTCTTTTACATTAGGATTGTATAACCATCCTTGAAGCAATAAATTCCTTTTTCGCCGGTTTTAGCAATATAATCGGCTGGAAAATAATTACGGCAACGCGTTGTCTTAAATATATATTATCAAGCCGGTTGCATTGTTAGGGTAATAACTCTAAACCAATCCCCGAATAATAACTGCTTGGAACTTTTTATACCGGAATTTATTCTAAATTATTGCACGCTTTCACGCGGGCTGTCGGTATTGCACAGTTTTACGTCACAGAGGACTTTGAAAACGATTTGGAGCTGTGGAATTGAAGAACAAAAGTTGCCGTTGTTTGTACACGATTCTAAATAAATTTCGTATAATCCGTAAAGACGCGCCAAGGTTTATTTCCCGTAACGTCAGATCGGATAAATTTATCGCTTCTGCGCCGAAACCTCCCGGTAGCGGCCTAAAATTTCGGTCCTGAGGGGGAGTGTGATTTGGGATAAAAAAGTGAAGAATTAGCGGTCGGACGCGTGCAATGCGAACGGGATCTGCATTGTTGTCCGGTCGCATTAGAGTCGAGAAATACAGCAGGCAAGGATATCGGACGGATGTCTCATCTCCCCCTCATAATTCGTTTTTGTTTGCCGTTAAATACGTTGGGGATGGATGACTATTTTTCCCGTTCCAGCTTGAACGCACCCGATCGATCCGCCGTATCAAATGTTGTCCGATCGACGTATTTTAACTGTCCGTCGGTGGCGCGAAATCGTTTAAAAATGCACTCGTGATTTTGAAAAAGCCGTCGGTCAATTTTCGAAAAATAAATCATAAATATACATTTCGGCCCGGCGCGGACAACTTGCGCCCGATACTCGACGCGATAACAAATAGCATTCTATTTTCGGTAAAATTTCACGCTGATTTCACCTCGGCGGCATTGTTGAGATCGTTACAATGTCGCATTGTGAGCATAGTCATGCGCACCATGGGTTTTTGTTCACGCTACCGCGCTCGCGATTTTTGGGGTCCAGATACGAGGATGCGATAGGGTCTCCGCAGCGCAACAGCTGTCCAGGAGCAGATTTCGGCGCGGTCGGTAAAATAAAAGGGGGACGCGTGGGGCCCAATCGATATTGCAAAGTCTTTTGACTCGGCCAGCATTTTTGTGATCGTTTTTATGCCAAACATTGCACGCGTGCCTAACGACCCCACCAGGCGCGTTCGCATTGCCCGGATCGCGCGTAAGTAATTGAAACCAAAGACCGACGTCTTTGATCGCACGAATCGCGCCGTGAGAAATCGCGCGCGGCATAAGAGTTGGCGCGGAATTAGGGACGCCCTTCAGTTATCCCGCCGGACCGAAATAAAGGCTGTCGTTGAGGAAGGACTCAATGTCCTCAAGGGCGCCATAATTCTCTGTATTTTACACGGTGTTCATTAATTACGACGAACGACTGCGGAAGAAAGCGCACGAGGAATTATGGATGCGCCTTTATTCACGCATAGCGCTACGCTCGATGGCCTGAAATCGGAATCGATCGACCCCGCGACCTTTCTTGATATTTTTGTCGCAAGCCCGTGTCGGTCCGTTCCCTCGCATTAATCGGCGATTCCGAATTTCTATGCAGGAAACCGCACCAAAAAATGCGAAGCCCCGCCATTATAACTAGTTATGCAATTTATTTACCGAATCGATAAATAATCGGCGCGAAAACTTTCTAAATCAACGACGAGCGATGAATATTCACGACGCGCGACAAATTAATATTCGTTATATAAATTTGTCACTGAAAAAATCTTTTCGATTTATTGATTAATCGTGTCGTACAATAACTTATTTTCCCATTTTTGTTTCAGTTCTGTTCGCGCGTCGGCTTTTTCGGTATTAAATCATTCTTATATTAAACATTATTACGAGTGCGTGATTCGTTTATTGAAAATCATATATATATTTTAGTTTATATATAAAAGTACTCCAAATGAAATTAATATATTCAGTATCGACCACTATTATTGTTTCAAAATACTAAATATATTAAAATACACATATATATATATATATATATATATATATGTATTTAAAAAAATATACAAACATTTGAATAATCATAAAGCACAAAAAACAGCAAAAAACGAATTAATCAAATTCTTAGAAATTAATTAACAACGATGAAATAAAACAAATGATCGAACCTGTCTTTTTATTATTTCAAAAGTTGCTGTTTATATTACAGCCCGTTTTAATATTAGTGCTTGTCAAATTAAGCGTATACGCGTTTCACGAAACAAAGGCATTAATTCTAACAAACATCGTTGATCCGTGAAAAGAGTTTCGCACATCGCAACACGAGACGACACTAACCGAATTGACAAAAACGTTGCCGCGAACAAGTACTCGTACGAATTCGGCGCGCATTCTTGGCGTTAACGTAACTATGCGTTATAAACTGTTACAACGAGCGGGGATTCCAATTATTTTTTTATGTCAATTAGTTGACTGTATTAGGCCAGGTAAATGAGTTACGGAGTGATGCGGAGGACGGGACAGAAGAGTAGAGAGGTAGCGCACGTAGGGAGTTTATTTATGACGGCACGTCTGATTGTGGGTAACTCATTCGCCCGAGGAGAAACGGGCATTAGTTTATGATCGTGTCACACGATCGCCAAGATCGTTCATCGTTGATTCGAAGGCTAACAGCCACCAACGTTTTGCGTTCCACACATGGACTCGCAGCGGGGAGGCGATTACAAGCCGAGAAAGGCCGAGGATGAGCCGAAAGAGGCTGCGCTCGGTACAATGTATCAACAGTGGGTTAATACAAAAATTGTCTAATAACGAATAGGCTCGACACGAAAAAGCAGTTTATAATCTTTCAGAAGTTAAGATCGAGTCAACAATGGACGTTGCGGAGCGTAATAAGGGGCGCTTACAGGATTATAATATTGTCGTCCAGGTAAGAGTATTTGCGATGTATATTACTTAGACGCCGAGCGTAAACTCCGTGTAATAATAAAAAAAAAAGAAAAAAAAACTCATGCGAGAGCATTGTGCATGCCTGAGTACGGGTCGTTTTTGTTCGGGTCGGGTGCGGGGATTACCGCGGCTCGAACAGAAGGAGACTGTTTGCAAATATTTATTGGTTTATGAGCGTCGATTTGTTTTGTAAACTTGTAAGCTCATTTGGAAGGTACGAAACAATAAGGTTAGTTTAGCGCCATGTTTGCCTTAGGTTTTTCCTGGTACTGAATGAACTTGAGATTAGTGGCAGCATTGTAATCGTAGTTAAATAATAGGATTTAGATTTTCGGATTTGTTTTAAGGGTGAAACGCTATATTGTTTGCTTTCGTTTGCGGTCATTGTGTACACAGTTTGGCCTTTTGGAAACCTTGGTCAAATAAATAGAACAGTCTTTTTTTTTTAAATTATTTATGTGTTTGTTGTAGGAAGTGACGGGTCGGTGGAAGGGTGAAGCGTTAGTGTTTGGACTGACAACGATTTTGCAGGCATATCGGTTGATGGAACGATGATATACTAGTAGAATTATATATAGAACGAATTATTATGTAAATATTTTGTTAGTTTATTCAGTCCGATCACTTTTATTAAGAATCATTGCGATTGACATTAATCAGAGGTAGGAAAATTATGCTCAAAAATACAATCACATTAAAAAATTATCCACCATAAAATATTGTCGATAGAAGTGTATGTGTACGCAGTGGCGCGTTTTGTTGATTCAACAAACATTTTATTCATATAACCAATCTCAACAAATTTTCGTTCAACGAACCAAACTTTGTGCCAACGAAACCAAATTTTAGTCAATTCAACAAAAACTATTCTAAGTAATTTCCAAATTCAAGACCCCTACACAAAGTCAACGTATTTCAGTTGAAAACGAGAATATAATTCTGTGAGCAGATGCAAATGATCAACATCGACCTACAAAAGCTGTTCTTCGTTTTTTTTTTAACCAAATGAACAATTACTCGCGCTAATGCCAAAGATAGTTCGTACCAATAGCAACGAGCTATCTCTTTTTTTGATTAGTAGGCGAAAGACGTTTATCGGCTACATACGACGTTTCGGAGCGTAATAGCCGCAATTATCGTGTTAGTAGCTATATTCCAAAGGCATCCGTCGCTTCGTACCTTTTGCCGTATAATTACGTCTCGTTAAGATCTCAGGAACGCGAGTAGGGTAAACCGCTTGCAAACGAAAACGGGAAAGCGAGTGGGCGCGGAACGAGGCGCGTGCTGATTATGGTCCAGCTGCGGACTGCACTCTATTACAACAAATTCTTAGCATACTTCGAGCGCAGCGGCTCGAATTCGATCGTGTTGTTTCCCGTGGCTCGTAGTCAAAAAACGTCAGAAGAAATAATGCCCGAACATAAATTTGCCGCGGACGTTTTTTCCATTCCGACACGAGTCGAAGTGTGACAAGTCCGCGTCATAAGCTACTTTGCTGTCCGATCAAAAGAGTGTGTCGTTGAAAAGAGTGGGAGCCCGTGGCATATGAATCCGGCTGACGGAGCCGCCGGATAACCGCGCGGTTGGGGACGAAGTAATCCTCCGGCCGAGCTACCCGTCACGATCCTTTTTGGATGTCGCAACACCCGAACTGTGCGAAGTTCCGTCGCGGAGGGACGAACCGCCGTTTCCTTTCGCTTTCTCATGGCTCCCGGTCCCTCCCCCTTCCTGTCCTCCCGCGAGCGAACTCGTTCCAAAGATTGCGATATTTTTCGACGCAGATGAACAGCCGCGGTAAACGAACTCGACCGGACCAGTACCGATTTGCGTCGGTGCCAAACGGTTTCGAACGTGGCGCGGCGCGCGCGGTGTTGGTGCACATCTTGAACCGGGAAATCAATACTAATTGCTATTGATTTCCGATCTGTTTTGTGCCGAGCGACAAATGTCGCGTTTTGGTTCACGCCTTCGAGGGCGACCGAGGGGGCCGTTTTGAGGTCTTTCTCAAATTCCGCCCTTGATTCGAGGTGACAGATTGGTTCCGTGACGAACGTTAGTCCGGGGGATCGCGTCATCATTAACTGCTGACTGTTCATCTAACAATAGACGAGGCTTTCTCATCTGTTGGTGATTTGTCACTAAGTGATATGAGGCGTGCTGCGCAGCTTTTTGCTAATTGCTAGACGAATTTGGCTGGCGCGCGACGCGCCTCGCACGGAATTCTTCAAATCGAATTTCAGCAGACGCTCTCGGACGGGAGCCTTCGGAGCGGATAGATAGAAAAAGAGAATCGGGCGAGCGAGCGGCGCGGCCCGACTGGTCAGCGGGTGCTCTTGATCCGACTCGACCGGTTTCGTTTAGATTCCCTAGGACTCCTAGCCTTTGGGACTTAGGCACCATTGTCTCTCTTCGTCTTTGGAACTTGTTTCTTCATTCGATCACCGATTACAAAGCACACGGCGGTCGCCGGACTAGACTTCGACGTTGGCTCTTCTCATTTTACACCCTTCCTCTCACCCTTGTCAAGAGGAAGTTTCACGCTGTATCATAACGCCACGAATTACCGGACTCGCTCACTATTCGCTAATCACGCGTGTGAGCATTACGTCCGCGGCAAAATATTCGGTTTCCGACGAACGTGGGGTCAAGTGATACGTGCAAAAGAACGAAAACGGTTCGCCGAGAGGGAGCCAATCCGATCGGTGAAAACGGCCTCTTTTGATACACCCGATGGACGCCGTAACGACCGGCAACTGCGTCGGGTCACGGGATTTTGTAATGTCATTTGTCGCCATTTCCATATACCGAGACACGCGGAGAGTATGTAATTTAGAATCGTTAGCGTTTTTTGCGAACTTAATAGAACGCGTATTTAAACCCCGCAATGCGTGTCTGACATTTAAGATTATTTAAGATCAAGCTCGTTGACATTTATATTAATTATTAATAGAACAGAACTATGTGGCCGTTCGTTGAAATATCCTTGCCGCGGTAAAAATGAATTCAAGTGTGACGTTTTCAGCGGCAACTGCCTAGTTTTGTTAATAACTTATTGATCTTGCGTTCACCCGAGCCTTCGAGTTAATATCAAATCAACGATATATTTATTTCTCTTCCGCACGCAAAATTTATGTCGAAGATGCGCGTCGCCTCATTCTTTCGCACAAACTGGATCGAGATCCTGTTTCGGAATCAAGTTAGGCCACGTTCGCGCAGCTTCCTCAAACGGTCCAGCTTGGCCGTTGGGTGCAGCTACTGCTTATAAAGAGAGAGAGCCGGAGAGAGACGGAGAGTTTTTCAGCTCGGACAATTTGAGCGCGTGAACCTGGCGTACACAAATGTCAAAGCAATGATCAGCTGGCAAACCAACGGTTTTATAGTTTTGTGCTGTCTTCTTGTCGAACGACTGGCCACCTGAGTTGGTGCACCAGTATTGCACCCGGATGATTGTTTCTCATGGAAGAAAGGATTATCGAAAAGGAGGGTTGTAAGACGATGACTGATGCGTGGACAAAAAAATGAAAAAAATTTCTTTCTAGTGGTATACATTTATGATCCTACAGAAAAGAGCTGCGTCGATCGTAGGGTTACAATATTGAATAATTTAATACGCAATATGATTTTAAGGGCGCAGTGGTTGGTCACTTATTTGGCTGTACATTTCAATTGCCTTTTGCCCGATTTTGAATGCAAGTAATTAAACTCCGTGATTCGGTTTTATGGCGGTAGATAAAGTTCATTAAAGAATTCTCGCGCACCTTCTTAAGCAGTCTAATTATGTTATAACATCGACCTATAATAAGTTTGCATTATCGATGACCATACCTTTTTGCAATATAAACTTTTCGGTTCATTAAATCGGTTGGATGCTCTAGTTGTATTTTCTTCCCGTTATTTTCATACCAAATATACGAGCATTTCTCGTCGGCGTCCAATTAAATTTGGACGCAACTCAAATTTCTAGTATCCACGATTCATCCGCGCGATCGTAGATAATGAGGCACGGTTAACCAGGGGCACTTGCTGAATTAATCAGTACACTTAGCGTTCGTTTAATTATTGGTCAACGATAGATTTCAATATTCATTGTACGGAACCTTGGCCGATACCTGAAACGTGTCGATTGCGCCAAGCCACGAAGAGGGTAACCAGCTACGCCCATAGTTCTTCGACTTGGTTGTCGTTAGAGCAGGGCGTGCAGTCATTACGCCTAACAAGAGCCGTCATTAGTGCGGCATTACATAGTTATTAAAGCGTTAAAGAATGAAAAATATGTGATCCTCACGGAGAATCAAATCAACAAGCGTGAGAAAGACAAAACATAACCGGCACTTTGCTAAACGCTCGAATTACATCATCTGGCCACATTATTAAGACATTTATATTATCGGGGCACTTCTTGCGCCGAGTTTCCATCGTAATTTCGGATTGTTCCTAGCTCTTAATCACAGTTTCCCAGGTTCACTGTTCGCGTACTATTTATGTTAGGACTCGTGTGATTATGAGTATAATTTGCAACGCTTGGTCGGGTGCAAAAAAGCGCGGATAATTAAAATCGTGACAAAAAATGGCCCAGAGTACGGGAATAATATGCGTGATGCGTTATATTCAAAGAGACCCGCGTTTTCTGTTCATCCGTTTAAATTGCGATCGTGCAATGACTGCGTTGGTATCGCGCCGTCGCAATGATTTTGGTGCTTTTTTTGGCCTTGAGTAATCATTGTAATTTCACGGCAAATTAGTGCCACCGAAAGTTCCTCGACTTCTGACTCATCGATGTGGCCAAAACACCTGTACGTATCTAGCTGATTCGGTACTTAAACTTTATGACATGTTGGAGACGCTCGCGTGTTTCACTGCGGACAAATGTCCTTTAATAGTAAGCGGCGACTGCAGTTTGCGGAAAAAGCGCTCGGCCACGAAATTCTTATAAAATTGAATACTTTCGATAAAGGGGATTAATGATATATATTCGAGGAGGGTCTTCGTTTTCGGACGATTGCTAAACGCAGCGCCCGAAACGCTGAAACGGAAAACCAAAATAAGTCAAAATACGCAGATTACATAAACATAAATGCCATTCAAATTAGACATTGAACCACGCGGTCATAATTGCGTACATTATACGTGCAATAAAACTAACTACCGTCATTCGTTTCAATTTCTAGCCTTAATTCCTTGCGAGTGATTTTTTATAAAAATTACACCGCCGGTATTTGCATAATGACATGTCCTTACCGAAACATCGCGCAACTAAATTTTGGACCGATAATCAATTGCTTTGTATATAATGATTTGTCGTTAATGCTAATAATTAAAAAGCACTATTATCATTCTACTACTAATTAACCAGTGCCCTGTAGATAAATGTGCACACGCGCGCATGCATATATGTATGCACACTTAGCCAGACCAAGCGTGTAATATAAAGTCTTGCAGGTGATTCTTCAAAATTGCAAAATTCCTGAGTGCGTCTCGGTGTGCCCGATGACAGACTTAGACCACCAACCCACCATTATCTCAACAATATTTATCGTCAGTCCAAAAAAGCGCAATGCTCTTTTTCATCGGCCGTGTTATTGGAAGCAAGCAAGTATCTGCGTTATATCGACAAATTGTTATTTTTTTGCACGCGCACCGCGAGGTCCGGATTCTTCGGTGGAGAGCGGAAAGTGAAGGGAGGGAGGTAGCAACGCTTGCAAGCGTATAATGATATTAATCAGGGCGGCGTTCGGCTTCCTTAAAATTGCCGGCAGGCTCAATTTCTCACTTAAAATCTAATTAGACCTTCCTTTGGCCTGGCTGCCTGTGGCCCGCGGCTCTGTTCGGCCATACCTTAGGTTAGGTCTCTAGAGTGCACCGCCTCGCAAATTTGACCCCAGGATAAAAAGCGAACCCAACTATAAAACCCACTTTGCGAAATTGCAGTTTCCTGGCTGCGTCGTGCATACCACGGGGCACGTTTCAGCGCGTTCCGGTTCCTTCTTGACATCAAAATCATGCGCATAGCGGATCTCTTGTCCACGAGATAGCGATGCAAGGAACTTTAATTGCTTTGTCATAACGTGTTCCTTCTTTATTGGTCCCCCGAAAGTTTATTAATATGAATGCCATCGCAAACTCGCTACGTGTGTTTGATTTCTTTTCCAATTTTTTTGCTCCGAACAAAATATGTATGATCGGCGGTCATTTACACATCGAGAAAAAAGCATGAGATCGTGGTGGCAGGGATTAAAGGTGTGTGGCCGTCCAGTGTTTGGTAGATTTTAACATAAATGGATTATGTTTAGGGTAATTCATTAAATTTTAGTTAGGACGTAGGCACTTATTCATATTGTAAATTCATTTAAGGGACCATTATTTGAGTATTGTTAAGTCGCCCAAATTTTAATTACGTAATTAATTAAATAATAACAAAATATTATGTTTGTTAAAAGAAGTTCTTTTAACAACATTCCATAAAATGATACATATAATTGAACACTTACAAATTTTAATACTGCAATACATATTATCAAGTTATGTACAGGAATACAGTAGTCATTCAAATTAAAATATTATTTAAACAGGAATATGTATGACTTCATTTTAACCATAGGGGGTGACAAAATTTAATTAATCAGACAACAGTAAATAAAAATGATTCTCTTTATTGAAATAAAATATATGTTACAGTGGTAGAATACAAATTCATAATTTATCTCCTGAAATAGAATGAATCTGAATAAATTAGTGATAGTGCTTTATTATGAAAATTAGATCCACTAATATGACCGTAATTATAACCTTTATTTACAAAATAGATAATGAAATCGAAAAAGAAAATACTTTCGCTTTTACGTTAGATTCATGTTTAGCCATGTTACACAATCATGTTTACATTCTGCGCACTTAACAGGATCAATTACCCCTCGGGTTTATTTATTATAACATCGCGATTTCGCGTTTACGGACGCGTCTAGTAAGAAAGCCGGTCATAATTTAAGTCGTGTTCGAGGCGCCAGTAAAACGTTCTGAACGAATCGTCGAAGCGTCGACGATTCGTTCGTTACGCGCTGTCGCAATTGGCACGTTTCGACCTATACAACTGCAAGCTAACTCTATGTAACTGGATATAAACTGTAAAGCGAATTACCACATCCTTCGATCCGCTGAACTAAAACTTTAGAGGTTGCTACGTAATTATGCAGAGGAAATGAGTAATATGTAGCGTTTTGTCTGCGTCGAAAAGATGAGTTGACAGTAAAAATTTATTTATTGGCAGTATACAGTGAATTATGATCAATTAATAGAAACATGAGATGTAAAATGTAGATTACTCATTTAACGATTGCTTAACTGCGACGGACAAAAAATCATTTATTTTAATAATTTAGATTAATATTGTGCGTCCATGCGATCTATGGCTCGGTTACCATATTGTGGGTGTCAAATTTACAAATTTTACGCTATATTTAGAAAATATGTGGTATTATACAATATATGGAATCAAAATCGGTAATATAATTTTCAACTTTAGTTATATTATGTATTCAATCACTCGACACGAATACTATTTAATTTTGTTTCAAGAGAAAATATCTATTTCACAGAGAAAATAATATTTAAAAACGTTCTTGATTTGTATTCAACATAGATGCGGTAAATTGAAATCAACATTTTATCAACATTAATGGTAGCATAAAAATCATACTAGAATAGAAAACATTTTCTTTAAATTTTTTGATTTTATATCAAGTAGACCAATTTTTTGATACAACAATAGTTCAATCGTAAAGACTGACAACTTTTTTTCTTCCGTGGGACATATATAGTTTCAATACTCTGGGACATAAGTAGCTGTTCATTACCATGATATTGATATTTATTTCAGCGTATAGTGTTTTGATATTTATCAAGATACTTGTTGGAAATTATGTCGTTTGCAACTGAAATGGATGTACGGTCTTGACATTTTAAACCGCGACTTGCGTATACGCTAAGCGGCATAATAAAATAGGTATTTAATATAGTCGATATAGTGCAACCAAAGCCGATCGTTAGTAAGGTACAAATTTCACCATTTGCCGCAATAAACTTTCAAACCCGCTTGTAACTTCTTCTTATGGAAGGCATGAGTAATCGCCTTGTTAGCCCTTATTGACTATAGCGGACTCATACTCACTCTTCGTGGTGTAAAAGGCGAAAAAAATTGCGAAACATTGCACGATACACCATCGACACGACGTAGAAAATAAGTTGAACGGAGGACCGCCGAGATCACAGGAAGGCATTTGCGTTGTGCGCAGAAAAAAACGTGGTTTAGCAGACGCCAGCTCGGAATCAAGGGGACAAAACAAAAATTCATCGCGATCGCCCACGCGCGTTTGATGTTACTGATTTGACGGGAGGCCAGGTTGTAGTAAATACTGCGTTTTGAGGACAAAGATAATTTCGATGACATCTCGCTGCGAGGAAACGATCTGCTCCATCTTTTCTGAAAACAAAAATTACGTTCATTTTAATTTTACGTTTTATAATTTGTCGTTTACGAAGATAACGAGATAATTTGTTTTAATCAAGAGATTAATGCGATGTTTAGTACGGTCTAGTGTTTTAGTATCATGTAGAATTATTATATGTCTAGTTTTAAAATAATTTTCCCTGGTTCAAATTAATACTCGTTTCTGCAATTTGTAACTGAAATTATATGATATTGTATAATCTTGACTATTTATTTTGTCCTCCATTCATTTGTCTTAACCAATCAGTATACTGTAAAAAGAAGTGTTCCATAGAAAATGGTTTTGAAGCTTTTTGGAACACTTATAAGTGTTATTTTTTAAAAACGTTTAAAACGTTCTATTTGGATGTATACAAACATTAGTATTAAAGAACACTTTAATAAATAGGAACATTTGAAAACACTTTCAGAACACTTGTTTTTTACAGTGTATCCACGATGTTTTACTATTCATATTGTAGAATTTAGTTTTCTCAATGTGTTAAATTAAAATTATTCATCACTGTTTTAACGAATATTATTGATTTGTTTTTATTTGTGTTTTTTACGAATATATACCGTCGAATGTTTTATTATAACAACATATTCAATATATTTACATTACATTTTTTTAACTCAAAAAAGGAGGTTGTGTTTCATAAAAGAAGCGAAAAAGAGAAGGCAATCATAAATTTTATCCAACAACAGATTTCGGTATAATTAAATCGTCAATCATAATTTCACCCTAGACTATAATTGTACATCGAAATTCGCGTGCAGTAAGTAAGCAAGTGGTGTCCACTGTCGTAACAACATCGAGTTATAAAGAATAACTGCTTTAATGCCAGTAAAACGCCGTACTTGGCATCTTCGCAGATAATTTCTCCAAACTTTTGTATTTCATTTCATGATATCTGGTCGAAAGAATCGCGCACGAAATGCAACTTACGCGTATTTGCGTGTAAGCACAGGGGGAGAGAAAAGTCGCGTGGCACCATATGTTAAGGAAGAAACCGGAGGGGGTCCACGCCAGACACTGAATAGGGAAGAACATTGCTTTATCGTGTACCCAATTAATAACTCTTTTCTCCATCTTTTTGTACCTTTCTTGCTTTTAATTCTCAAAATCGCGCGTGTTTTAATAAATTTCGCATTAAAATACAAACCCAGGGTCAGTCGGAACTATTAAAACTGAACAAAAAATTCACCGACTTAGCGTTGTTTTATTTATCAGGTGATACGAAATTATCCTCGGCGTAAAATTGAACGAAATTTCCGACAAGTCGAAATGTTGTTCGTATATATAAGCGACGCAGCGAAAAGGTTGAAATATTTTTGTACGCACTAATGAATACATTTGAAACGCAATTACAAAATTGCGCTGCTACGCGGAGAAATAAAAGAATATTTTTTGTATTATTTCAATATTATTGTAATGCAATATTTATCATAACTAAATACGCGATATTGTTTAACATTTTAAATTACATTCATAAAAGCAGCGCTCGGATCAAAATAAATATATTTCACTTTGTATACGCTATTAAATATGCATGCATCCATTCTAACGTTTTCAGCTAGTTGAAATGGTCCTATGTTTTTTGTTGCAGGATGCAGAAAACTTGTGATGACGATTCGATGGCGCAACGAGAGAGTGTTTAAAAAACCTTCTATCAATGGCACACGTGCTGCAAATTATTAACAGGATGTAGATTGTATGGATCAATGTTTAACGCTGTAGTAACTTGGAAATTATAGTTGATAAACTATTTTAAATCCGTCGTTTTATTTTCCTAATCAGTATCACGTTTCTTTCGTTATTATTCCCTTTCCTTCGCTTCTTTATGGTTTGTTTATTAAATCAGAGTTCGGCCGATCGGGGCAGCTTAAAAAACTGCCGCACTCAAAGCCAAGACGGAGCTCGCAAAGTTGCGAGCAATAGTCACCATCTGCGATACGTAATTAACAAAAGGGTTGTTCTTTTCTTTTTTCGCGGCCCCTTGACTTTCTCGACGAGCATCTCGCCGCTCGGCGTGCCCGCTGGCTGCGCGTTTGATTTATATTTAATTTTTATAATTCGCGAGGGGTCGGGGAATCCACGTGTTTTCCTTTACGACGGCGCAGCATGCTGGAGAATGCAAGTTCATTAGTACTTGATGAAAATCAAGGACTTGAAACGTCTGCGCTTCGTTTTCAATAAACATCGCAAAAACAAGCAAATCATTTTTTATGGGCACGAATCGTTGGCGCGGTTCACGATACAATGCGTTTCTTGTACCGCTTTACTGGTTTTAGTTTAGAAGGATGAAAAAACTGGAGCGAATATAAATGTAATGGTGTAAGAGATAAACTGGAAAAGAAAATGTAGACAAAGTTATTTGACATTAAATTCGGAACCATTTGTGCGATTGTATTTAAACATATTGTAAGTATTGATATTCGAAATAAAAATGTATACAATATATTCTAACGACCGTGCTGGTAAAACAAATCAATTTAATACTACCGAATGAATGCTAGATAATACGATGTTTGATTCGAGTATCGTCTTATAAACAATATTAGCGTTAATATTCTGCGTTTGCATTAGATTTATATATTCATTAATAAATTTTAATATAAAATGTGCCGATATTTTAGATAGTACAAAAACTTATCAGAAATGTTTGTCGTGTGCTCGAAACTATCTGTATTAAAAGTTAGTCGAAAGTTACCGAATTAAATTATATATTTACAAATAAAGTTGAGTGTACAATTTATTGATTAATGTTACTACGTTGCACAACACACCTTCTATTAAAATCATACACCTATATATATTCGCCGTCGCATACGTGCCATACGTGCAATCACAACCACCATATATATATAACATAAACGCATCATACGCGGGCCATAACAATATTTTTCAGGGGAAACGATGTCAACCTGTTTTTTATTTCTTTAACGCCAACAATAAAAATACATTCGCAAAAAGGCTCGCTTTTAAAGCCAACTTTCATTCTAATGCAAAATAGCGCGGAACGAGTTTGTTGCATTACGCTTAATTCAAAATTCGACACTCGCACCGCACAGAGGAGGGATGGTTAACCCTGGGGATGGCTTATGAAATGACTTTATGGCAGATCAGAGGCTTGCTTTAGATTGCCTAAAGGGGTATATGCGGGCCTGGTTATATTACACGAGTCACGAGTGTCGGAGTATGTAGTTTGGTCGCTGAACTTGGATACTAGGGTGACAACGACTCTGTCATCGAGAAACTTCGGCAAGATGAATGACTCGAAAATATATGATTTGCGATGCCACTTCGGACGCTCTGATGAACCAGAACTCACGCCGATCGTACCCCGATAATGTCCGATTTTTAAACGCTGCTCGGTTTGATTAACGGCGCTCATTTTAACGCCAATTTTGCTTTAATTATACGTTTGTTATTTGCGTGTTCGCTGTTGCTGTTCCGAGGCGTGGTATGACACTATTAATAAATATAAATATTTTAATTCGAAAAAAAATTGGATATTTAATTTCCCGACGCGCACGATTCCACAGTAACAACGGATTAATAATGCGCATGCGTCGATGTTAATACGAGCCAATTGATTAACCAAATAGTTTTGACTCGATTCCAACCGCGTGCGCTTTTTTTTTCTGAAGGAACTGAGGTTATTTAATTAACTCAGAGTTACAGCGCTCTTTGATTTCTGCACATTAGTCGTTTTATGAAACAAGTTTTATCAGCGAGTTTCTCGCTACCGTCTTATTAAGCAGGTAAGTGCGTACTACTGTGCGTAAATTTCTACAATTTATTAAAATAAGTAAAGTGTTGCGGGATCTAATACGCGCGCGGTGGCAATTTAAATAAATTTGTAAGTTGTTGCTACCGCGCTCGAGTCTTTTAGCATTTAATCACTCGGTTCGGGCGCGTTGTTATTTTCTATTATTTCGCGCGTTATTGGACCTGAAATATGTAACATTAAAAATGAACAAGGAATGGGAGAGAAAATTATGCAACGAACTGAGCGTTTATTCAGATTTATGCGAACAAACTGAGCTCACTTAGATTTCAGTTTTCGTAATGCGAAGTTGAAAAAGACGAAGATTATGTAAAAAATGTTTTGCTGCGAAAAATAACGCGAGTTGAAAAAAAATGGATTCCCAATCTCTGAAAAATTCGCAAACATTCAAGGTAGGTTCCGCGGCGAAGTTCCGTCCAACTTTCTTCTCTACATTTACACGAATTAAAATGCTAAGACTGAAGCAAAAAGTAATTTTACTTGGAAAGTTTTGCGATTAAAGAAGACATATCTAAAACTTCCTTCTCTTTGTAATAATACCTTTGCCAAAATCTTAGTTAACAAAATTATTCGTCAGGGACTATTGATTGAGTTTTCAAAGAACGTAAGTATTTAAATTTATAAATTATGGACATTGGAAGAACAAGTTTTTCAAGTTAAAAGGTGTGATAAATTCAATTATTTTGCAAAAAAATTGCGTACATTTTGCGTAGTTCGGCGTGTGGTAATCGAACTACGTTTGTTATCGGAAACGAAATTTGTTAACGCAATATTTTTATTATCTATAAAAAAGCTGATAATTCGAATAGAAAATAAAACGTCAAGTTAATAAATTCATATAAGAATAACGCGTGCGTGAAAGAATAAATCTGTACAACCGAACGTGGAGAAACTTTTTGCCGGGATAAATTGCCGAAGAGCGTTTCAATACTTTGCGTTCCGAAATCCCCGCTCAAAATTAATTCATACCCATGATATGTAATGCCAACGCATAATAATTGAAAACTGGAACTTAAATATCACGCTACCCGAGAACCAAGATAAGAAAAGTTCTAAATTAAAATTAAATAACTTAAAATGCATTCGTCATATTGGCTAAAGACTTTGAACGTCGTCTCTCACGAAGGTTTTAATGAATAAAGAGTAAAAAAAATTAAGTCCGACTGCTTGAGTTTTGCATAATACTCTTCTTAAAGACGACCTATCGCGAACTTTATCCCGTAACAATATGGACCGAGTTGTTAAATTTGGAATCGTCGCTCCATTCGAGAGCGCCGAGTTATCTAATTTTGCTCGGCGGATCTGGAAAAAAACACGGTAATGCGTACGCGCGACACAAAAATCAATGTCGTTGCGCCAAAGTTTGCCTATTAAAGCGGACTTAGTCAGAGGTTGCGTTCGAAACAAATTGGAGCCGTGGGGTTGTTGTTTGAGGAACTGGTGCAGATTTCGGGGCGAAATGAATTTTTCGTTGGGAAGAGTTGGTCGGTTTGAGCACCTCTTGACGATTGCGGCGCGCGGGGTGGTTGGAGTCGGCGGTGGGGTAGGTGGTCGGCAGTATGCCCAGTAGCCAATTCCTGGCTCTGGGCTCGACTCGGCGGGTCCATTCATCGCCGGGCACTACGTGACCGGTTTACCAATACGCCTCTTCCTCCGCCATGTCGTTCGCGTATCTATCTATACACTGTTCGTACATACGTACCGGGGTCGGTCTGCCGGTGTGTAGGTGCTCCAAACAACCCCCGGAGTCATATTGACCGAGTCGAAACTAGCTCTCGAAGCCCTGTATGAAAAATCCGAATTTCCCCGTACCGGCGACCGAAACGATTCGTTACCACCATCGCGTTGCGGTTATTCGAGGGAGATCGAGTGTGAAATCTCATGTTAAACAGGTTTCGCGATAGCCGCGGAATTCGTGCGAGTGGCGCAAAAAAAGGAAGCGTAAAAAAACGAACGAGACAAAAAAAAGCACGATTCGGAATATAACGAACACATTTTTAGCATTCGGCAATCGTCGGCCGTGATACCGATTTTTTATACCAGTGATCATTTTTAATTGGAATTGAAATATGAATTGGACGAGATTTTGTTTTGCTGCGTTACCCTTTCCGGTTTGTAGACATTTTTGCCGCGTCTTTTTAGAAACGTTTTTCGTTTCGAGTTGTTTTGCTCTGTTTCCTGTTAATCAGTGTACTTGAATTTTTGACGCAAACAAAGCAATTTTCAGATCAGAAGGTTTAGAAATATTGGGAGCGGCGGGTGGAAACGTTCGGGATGGCGCGGTGATTCCGATATCATATTTATTGGCAGAATAAAGGTGTTTAGAGAATTTGGTTTAGAAATTCGTGAACTGGTTCTGAATACGATTTGAATATTTTTTCTATTGATTTGTTTCGTTAAATAACTATTCAGTGAATTCTGATACCAATTAAATGCACATGTAGTGACGATACGTGAATGTATTTGAAACGGATTTGTAATAAATATTAACAATATGTAATGAATTTTTATGACAAAAGCATGAAATATGTAACGTAAATGTTACTGGCTTTTTATTCAATTGAAGAGATTAATTTAGTGGATTTTTGATGTTAAAAATGAATGCATTTTTTAACAATATTTTACCTCCTATCGCAATATTTTAATTTTATTTATTTATTAAACATATTACATGTATGATGGTATTTAACAAAGGAAGTATTATTCATAAAAAGACAAATATTCCTAGTCGATATAGTATACAGAGATACATTTAATTTTTAACGATTCCAGCGAAAGATTATTATCTATGGATACATAAAGAAATTTTGAGTCAGTAAACCAACGTCTCGATTTATGATTCTGAATTCTACATATATACAATTGTACTAGTTCAAGGTCATAGAAACACATGCTCTACACGTTCATCTGCATTTAGAATTGCTGCAAGTAAATAATTCACTTTTCCAATTATTAAGGATATTATTACTTTTCATTAAACGGCAAGTATGTTTGTTACCTCGACACAATTCAGTTCGATATACCAAAGTTTAAAATTTAATTTACCTCCTCACGTCAACTCCTGACTTAACCATTCTCCTTTTTCAATTCCGTCTCAAATTCTTGCTTCACTCGCAGCAGGATTAATATTAAATAAACTTTAAGCAAGCACTATTTCCTAACTCGAACGGTCGACCCGAGCACATTATTCCGAAACCCTCCTACTCCCACTGATCGACGCCCAAAAATGAGTCCGATTTCTTTGCCTCCCCCGCGTAACATCATTATTCAGGACGAAAATCTGAAAGCAACCATTGTCACGTCCATTACAAATGAAATTTCAAGCCACGACGCGGTATTCGAAAACAGATATCAGAGGCCGGTGAAAAACGATAACAAAGTTACGAAAGAAAAAACAAAAACAAACAAAAAGAAACGAGCATACGGAATGAACCGGATTTCACGCAGCATCGTGGTGTTTGGCAGAAAAAACATCCGCGTCATCGCGTCGGCACCGAGAGAGATGATTTACAACTTTCGATCGCTCAGATGTACTTGATGACATGTTAATGTATGGATACGTGGTACGTAAGTGTCCAGAGGGTGGTGCCGAGCGTACCCGGGCCACGAGCCAAGGGGCCCGATAATGGGCCCGAGTCATTGTCGCCCAGCCCTGCTCATTTCCATACAATACGGAGACATCCGTGTCTCCTCAAGTATCATCGCGGTGTCGTTAATGCGAACGCCTATCTGAATTACCGAAAGAGAAACGACGCGACTCGTTGGCGCGCGCCGTCCCTCTATTATTTTGCTCGCGTGACGCGAAACCGTTTCGATTTTGTGCTCCGTACGAACGCTGTGACACCAATTAATACAGCTCTGTGTCATGTTGAAGTCATTATTACGAGTATTACTCCAGGTTGTTATTTAGCTTTTTTGTCTGCTCGCCTTTGGGGTGACAAGGTGTTGCATAAAGATGAGACGCATGCGTGACTTCGCAATTTTCTATTAATTTCGGCGCGAAAACGTCATTGTAGTATGTTACATGCGTGCTTATTGCTTTTATAACAAGTAACAGGAACTGCATTCCGAAATGGAAATTAAAAATCTCGAGTTTTTCAAGAGTTTGCGCTGTTTGTTGATGAAAAATATCGAAATTGAATGGTTTCGTGTAGTCAGATGTATTATATTTTGACCGAAATATTTCGTACCTTATGGCGATTATTTTATAATATATAAAATACGGCTGGCGAATTTATTTTAATTCGCGCGACTGGGAATATTATGTTGTCTGATAATCGATAATGTAAATTTCATTTCTGGTAATTTAATTTATTTATTTAACATTTATGTCGGTTTGGAATATTCGTGTATTACCAGGGTATCTTGAAAATGGACGTTTAATTATATTTATTATATTAATTATATTTATCGCAATAGTCGGTAAAAGCCGTATATTCATAGAGGTTTGTGCCGTATCACGAAATTAAAATCTTACATCTACTGCAAAGGAGTTTATATATATATATATATATATATGTATTTGTATAATTGTTTTATTTCAATGCAATGATTTTGAATGATTTTGTGGCGAAGTATGAAAAACAATTTTAATACACGTTGCAATTGTACAATATTTAACGTAAATGTCACTTTAATATTGCTTTTTTTACTTCATGGTTAATGTTTTTTGTTTTGCTTTATATAAAATGCTTTATATATAAAATGTTTTATCAAATGAAACGCAAATTAGTAGATACTTTACAAGTGTAAACGGTATCATAATATACTGACGTTCAGATATATTTTAAAATTACATAAATTTATCAAATGACCAAGTTAAAACGTAACGAATATTGACGATCGGCATAATGTTAATAGATAAAAGATTTTAATAACCAATTGATTTCGAAGATAATTTGTTCTTGTTTATTCATATTTCATATTACAATGATTAATTACAAACTAGTTTTAACTAAAAAAATGAACGAATATAATTTAAACGTTTAATACGTTAAAATTGGTATGCGAATATATGTATTAGCCATTAACCAGAATAATTTTCCAAAATGATGAAAATGAATAATGAAATTTCTTTTGCTACGTTACAAAATTTTAAACATAAAAAGTAATATAATTTTTGTTCGCGAAATGCACGAGAGTTGTACGGAAAAGTTACATTATACAGCTTTAAAAAGTTGTCTTCATTTTTATAAAGCCAGACTTAAAGTTATACTAAATAATACATCTTAATACGGTGTAGTTGAATCCTTGTATTACTTTCATATAAATCATTAATGTGCATGATTTTTGTTTATAATGGAAATACTTGTCAAACAATATTACTTATCTATAGACGCAAATAATAAAATAATAATAAAAAACGTCTTCTTATTTTACACCGCACCTTTATAAGCAACTTAATTTGATACTACAAGAAAGTTTGCATTTTAAACATACTATACACAAACTTTAGATTGGTTTTTATTTGCTCGTCGCATGAAAATGTAATCAATGACTTAAAGCGAATTCCATTGCATGCACACAGTTATGTGGAAACAACACAATAAAACATTACAACACCAATTACGCAACGTATCCAATTCCGTAACATATTTAGCAAAGTTAAATTCAATCATAATATTCCACGAAGCGTCAATGGTAACGAGAATTTTCCACCCATGCGGAGGGGCGCCGGCATAAATAGGTACTTACGAGCGGCAGCGCCGGCGGATGATTGAGAGCCCGTGGATCATTTAATTTAATTACCTCGTGGGGTTAATAGAAGAGATAAAAGTGGCCGCGCTCGTGCTGGATATAATATTCATCCTTTATGCCCAGTTCCCGACCAGACTTAAATAAGTTTCCTGCGCGGAATCGACTGTGTTTCGCTTTTTTTTTTTCATAATGCAATTGAAATTTGTGAAATTTGACTACGTCCATCAGAGGGATGCGAGTCAAATTTCTTTTGTGGCGCCCTTTAAAATGAGAAACGTTACCCCCTCCTTTCAAAGGGTACGGACGCAAAAGCGAAATGTGTCGTTCGTTTCGGTCGTTCGACCGACTTAATTTCATAAACCGCAACTGTTGCCTCTATTCAGTTGCAAGTAGAAAGCTATACTTATGGTTATAGTCCGCGCCGCGTTCCTATAATCGCCGATCTTTCGTCCCGGACCCCTCCGTCAAGCTTTACAGAGAAATCGCCTCTGGGATATTAAGGCACTCTGTCTTTCTCGCGCGGTCGATTTGTATTGATCAAATGAAATTGGGACTATCGGAAGTGGCTTTAGAGACGGACATTTTTTATGATTTAAATTTCGGCGATATGAATCAAAGAAGAGTCTGAATTTAAGTGTCTTCCAGTAGTTATAAATCAATTAATCCGACCGAGTATTCGAAATTCTTATTTCAATTCGATAATTTCACGGTCGGCCGGGAGTTAAAAATGATTCCCAGTTGCCCCTGGAATTGACCAACACCGGCTTGCACTATCAGAATAGTTGATCCTGATCCATTTACCGGGATATAAAATGTCATTATCTTAAGTGGTGTATCATTTCGACTGTCTTTGAATGACACAATGGACAAATGTACTTCAACTTGTCGTTTCGTAATGATCATTTAAATTCCAAAAAACCGCTATAAAAAGCAATTTCTCAAAAGCCTCGAACATTACACAACTCCGGTTACTAAATTCGTCTAACTGGTTCGACGACATTTCTGGTTATTTTCTAATCTTCGCTCCGGAACCGAAAATCCCCGCATCTGATAACAGCGTGGCGCTCGTAAGATTCTTGTATGTCTTCCACATTACCGCGCCTCCTTTATTCTCCGAAACCTTTTAGATTAAACGTTATAATTCTCCGGATCTCGGGGAAGATTGATCGGCATCGATAGGATCGTTTAATGCGAAGACAAGGACGCGACTCTGTCCCTCGTTTTGTCGAGCGCTCGGAACGTTAAGATCCGTGCCGAAGTCGGCGGTTGTTGGCAGTGTATCAGAACGTTCGGCTTCTCCTGTACCTAAACTCCCTCAAGGGGCTTCGTATACCTCTTTCGGCGTAGCTTGACGCACGTGTTAGATGGAAGAGGGCTGAGAGAAGCTCCCGAGGGAGCTACGTACCATTTTGCATAAATCGCGAGACACCCCGTTGTACTGGAATTACAGGGAGATTCTGAAATGGTTCGAACCCACTTGCACTGGGATTCCTCTAAAGGCGAACGAATAAAGGAGCGAAAAAGAGAACGCCAAAATATAGAGCAAACTCGATATTGGATTCACGCACTTTGTCTGAATGCACTCTATTTCGAGCATTCCCTGTGCGAGGGTAGTCGGGCGTCGTCAAAAATATTTACGTATTGTTCAAGGAAACCGCATGATAGACGTCGCGTATGTGGGCGCGATATGGCTTATCATTCGCCGTGGGAATTGGCTCGCGGCTTAATTACTTATTGCGGTTTTAATCGGATGTGCAATAGAGCGGGTGGCAAATTATACCTCCGAGTTGGCTGAATTGTCGAGCAATTTATTGACTGATTTTGAGTTTTGCAGCTTACTTTATAGTTAATCGACTGCGGCTTGTTTATAAACAGCAATTAGATACCAAAATTACGTTTAAATACGAGCCGCTTTTTATGTCAGTCACCCAACCTAACCTCGCGATTTAATGCAATATCTTGAAATTGTCACAATAGCGCAAAGGCTACAGGACACTGCATTCAGGAGTAATACAATCGAACAGTTTGTTCTCGAAAGCTTACAAGGATGATCGAACGGCGTATTGTGTTCGTGCACCTGAGCGCAATGAAAAATAGAGGAATAAGTGTATTCGGAGCTGGCCGTTGAATTGCACTGTTGCTGCTGCATAAAGCATCGAACTACCCCAATGGTCATCACGAAATGGTCAGCGACGGCGACCGCAATATGTAGACCTGTCTCTTTCTCCGTCTCCGTCTCTCTCTTTCTCTCTCTGGGCTATATTGTTTTACAGCTGGGCACGATAATTTCTCTCCGGTACGTTGGGGATGTAAGGCTCCCGCTAGCGCCCCTCGGTTGTCTTCGCCGAACGCCGCCGAATGAAACGGAACAATAGCTCGGGGTGTAGTTAATGCTGATGTTCTCGGCGGCTTCAAATTGTAACACGTTGGAAATTGTATCCCCATTGAAACCCATGGCTCCTCAAGGCTGCAATGGTCCAGCCATTTTGACCCCGAGACTCATTGGCAGGTGAGGCATGTAATCAACCCTTTCTTGTCTGTGACGCCGCCCCGCCGAATCCGCCACCTTTTCAGCCGTCGAGCAAAATTTGGCTCCGAATCAACATTTGTTACGTTCATTCCGTCCTTTTGTCGCGCTTACGAGTTGTCTGTTGGGAAACAGACGGAGAACGTTGGTTTGAATGTTATTGAATGCGACGTTTTTGGGTTGTGAATTGAAGGTGATTAGAAGACAAAACTTAGTTTAAAGGAGATGTACGTTTTCGGGCGTGTTAATCAAACTTAAAGATCAATTTTTTGATCATTTCAACAAGCGTCCTCGTTATGGATCGACTGGAAAAAGAACTTGACGCGATCTCGATACCAAGATTCGGAAAGCTGACGTTTTCGTAGCCTAATTCGATCTAATTGAAACGTTTTAATAAGATCCCTAATCGATCTCTCAAAACCAACGGACGGAAATACTGATTCCGATCTTTGTACTCAATTAAACGCGAATGTCTAGTCGCTAACAAGTAGCGAACCGATGAAATGCCGTCTCGGAAAATGTGAAAACAAATGATTGGCACTGCAAAAACCGGATATTAAATGGTTGTTTGCGTAAGGCTGAACCATTTTAATTGATACACATTTATAATTCCTCCCGCGAATGATTGATCAAATCTTCGCTCCCCGCAAAAAATCGGTTTCCACGGTAAAAAAAGCTCGACTAATATTTCTTGAATGGCGCACGACCTTCGGCCCCCATGACAAATTGGACTGCGGCGTAATTAATGCCCCGCAATTTACAACCGAAATAATGAGGCATCCATCACTCCGCGTTCCAGGCAGGAATTGATCCTAATGACAACTGGCCAACGTTTTCTAAATAAGGAGGATAGGTCAAAATTCGACCCACTTTTACGC
>JABFQC010000294.1:0-30436 GCA_022817085.1 Psilanteris sp. ZL-2020
AGTTTATATTATTTAAATTATACTTTTATATTTTACATACTTTAAATCAAAGTAAATATGCAATTATTCATTAAGATGCAAACAATTTTACATCTTAGAAGATATCCAAATATGAATTATATATATATATATATATATATATATATAAAATATCACAATTTAGATTCTATAATAATAATATAATTTATAAAATAATAGCTCATTTAAAACTAAATGGTCAATTTGGCTGCTGTATAATAAACAATATTCTTTTCAAAATTAATTTTTAAAAGTTACTATAAACAATAACATGTTATTATATTCCTAATGCTATTATAAATTGATACATATTACAGTTATATATTTTCTGGAAATTCATAAAATAAATAACGAAAATGCTCACAAACAGTAAAAATTATTGTTTCTGGCTATTCTAATTAGTCAAATAAATACGACCGTTCTGGTGTTAATTACCTGCATACATGAATAAGTATATAAATTTGACATAATTTCATTAAAATAACCAAACACATACATATGCAGAATATTTTTGAAACAATATGAATAATAATAACTTATATTTATATTAATCTATACTAAAATTTTCACAATATTTCAAATCCAATGTGCTTGACATATTTTGCAGTTCTTATTTCACTTCAAATTTATGTATGTGCTAATAACTCAAAATTTTCAATATTAACCCATACTTACTTTTTATAGTAAGCAGTATGTATTTTAACAATTTCATCAACTTTTAAGTTAGATAGTCCATATTACGTAGAGTTCTGTCAAACTAGATTAATATAGCATGTAACATTTACACATATAATGTGTAAAATATACTACATTAGTGTATTTTTACAGAACTAAGTACATACGCAATGCATAACTAATCTATTAATATGTTGATTACAATTTTTATAAAAAAGATCTTTTAGCAAAACTATTGTTTTATTTGAACTTCTATTATTACTATTACGCTTCTATTACCATTCAAAAAATAAGATGAATTAGTATTACATAAGATAATTCTACAAGTAATATATCTCGTGTAAGCAATACATTAATTTCTAATTATGTTCATATTTAATAATTAACACAATAAATTAATTTTTTTTAAATAAATATAATACAGTCAATGAAAATTACTTACTATACTTATTATATATATAAATTAAAAATATAATTTCCAATAATATAAGTTCGAAATAATTAGCTTAGAATTATGTAATTTAAATTAAATCTTGTAGAAATCCGTGACCTATTGGTACTATAACCTTGGCCGCAAAGTCCATAAGATACACAAGATTCTGTGAATATACAAATCTATACGAACACAGGTAATATTAGCAGTCCTGCTAAGTGAAAGGGCCGCTCCTTTTGATACCTAGACATAGAAGCACATCAGTGAATATTCAACACGGTTTGCATCCTTCACTAATGCATAGAACGCGTTGCCAATTTATCACTTCAAAATAGTCAATGGTTAATGAAGATAATTTATTAAATGTTGTTTATTTCATTTTGCAATATTTCTATTCATACACGAATCTGGTCAGTTTAGGTGAAATTGTTCAATTTCCAATTAAATTTATATATATATATATATATATATATGTATCATTTTAAATATTTTATGAATAAATTGCAGTTATGAACAACTGTTATGCAATATATAAAACAATAACATATTGTTTATCTTATTATACACAAACAAATTAACGTATATTTATGATTATAGTCAAATGTGATCAATAAAGATCATTTCAACCGAATAAATTAAGCAAAAATTGTGCCATCACAATTTTTTTATAAAAATAATACAGTTTGTTTCAATAACTAAATGTTATATGCATAAACAATATATTACTATTAATTTCAATTTCGACTACAGCATTTTATATGGTGACAATAACAAATCAATACATTAAACTTTAAGATTATAATTCATGTGAATTATTATGAATAGAATTCATTATAAACTTCTATGAGTTAATATGATAAGTGAACGAAATTTCATTACTTCCCAAAGCTGGAAACAGTTCCATAGCATAAATACAAGATAATTTTGTGATTAAAGTATTGACCAAACTAGCATTTAATTTTTCACGTCTAATTTGAAAAAGTAATAAACATGTAAAAATGTTTGAACAATTCCCTTTAATAACTATAATTTAACAACTTATATCTGTAACTTGTAATGATATTACAGACTGAATAAATTATTACTGGTTACTTTTAAAATCAAAATGTAAAGCAGACAAAATTAAATTCTGATTTAAAATGCAAGAAAAAAGGTCATAAATAGTAATATAATAGTTATTACAAAGTATTTATAATTTATTATTTTATGATAGCATTTTATTAAGCAATTTAATATGTTAATGTTTGAAAATCTTTCTAACCATTTTATTAAAAAAGTAAGAAATTTTAATGAGACTTTTCTTAGAAAATATTGTTAAATTAATAATCATTAAAACTAACCTTTGCATTCCAACTGGATACAATGTGAGAGAATTATATAAAATTTTCCGTATAATTTGAAGATGAAAGAATTTTACAACGGTGACTGACCATTCATGACATATTTGAAATTTTAGCCCATAATAATTTTACCTGTAAATTATTTATATATTAATATATTTAATAATGAAACATAATATATACCGGGAAATTATAACCAACAGTTACTCTTTAGGAAATTTTGTATTTTTCCTTTAAACATTTATTTCAAAATTTTCAACAAAGAAACATCATTAAGATCTGTTATAGAACAATATACTATTCATGCAGCAAGTACAATTTCCAAGTGTATGAAATGTAACTTATACGAGTAAAAGAATTCTGATCTAATGAAACAATACCGCGAAATGATAGAACGTACAAGAGCAAAGTCTTCGCAAATAAACTCCAATTTCAAATTGAACGTAAAAGTGTTTAAATAGATAAATTTAATTAACGCAAATATATGAAAGAACCGTTTAAATTCTTTCGTATGGAGGTATTTTTATATCTAAAATATATGTTTAAAAATTTAATTTATATTATGAATTTATAATGCGTCTGAAAATGAAGCGCATACAAAATTTTACTTATATATATTATTTACTAAGGAATACAGATATATATACTCCCTTTTATATATCCTTAAACTAAATACTATTGAAATTATATTATTAAGATTGCTAGATACTCTTAATTATTGTCCGTGTAATATAAATATATAGAATGTAATGCAATAATCTAAAATATACGTCCATGAAACAAATTAAATTGACTTGCTAATTAAACAATTATTTATTTATTTATTTATTATTATTATTTAAGTTACAAATTAAAAATACTTATATTCGGCAAATCAAACTTGTTTATAAAATTTATTATTTTATTTTATTGAATTTAATAATACTGCATTTTACATATATTTTAATTTAATATTTTCCGATATAAATAATAAAAGGCATAATTTAACAAAACAAATCAGAAAATTAATGAACAGTCCATAAATTAAATGACATTACAACAAAATACAAATATTTGTTAAAACTATATACATAATTTCAAAAATTTACTGACAAATAAACATAATAATGGCCAGTAATTAATGACTTTATTCATATTCCTATATGAGATAGAAATATATTGCAAATATAAATAAAATACACTCATATATATACTGTTGATATGTATATAATATATTGACATAATGAAAATATATTCAACTATATTTGCAAACCTTTTTACTCTTAACTGATAATTTATTAAAAAATATTTCATATTGAAATGAAATCTGAAAAGTTTTTACGAAATTGCAGTATACATTCGCGTATGAAGAAAATAATAAAATAACACATAATATTTATGCAACTATATACATGTCAGATGGTATTTGTAAATACATTTAAGCTTGGCAACATAGTGAACTGTCCGTCATAAGTACGAGTATAAAATTGGTATAAATAATTGGTATTTGTCACAGGTCTGGGGTGTCTCCACGAATCTCGTACGTTAGTTTTATGCCGCATTAACGTTCAGAGGGAACTTTTCCCATGATTGCTCAAAAAAATAATTTTGCACACCCCGTAATTAGGGAGCTCACAAGTACCGAGTACACATAAATATATTTGAAAGTTCTGTAATATATATTAATTTATTAATTTAATTAATTAATTAATAATATATATATATATTACATTTCATACAAATACACTAACTTTACAAAATACTATTTACTAAATATAACATACATTTTATATTATAATTTAATTGTTTATTTAGTCGTATATGCAATATTTGCCTAAAAATGAATTTAAAATTTTATCTGAATACCGTTTTCTTTATAAAATGTACATATCTCTTAGAGATGATAATATTATAATGATGAAGTAAAGTAATATTTTACATTGCACAGACTTGGATCATTTATATTTATGTAAATCGTTTACTATAGTTACATACATGTAACAATTAAACATCGACGCTAACCCAACATATATTGGCATACATTATAATTTACTGAATTAAAACAATAAAAATAAAATTATAGATTAACAATTATTTTTGTAATATTTTGAGTTTATTTATATTCAATAAATGTAATTTTGACGTGGTAAAAACGTTACAATTTATCACTAACTTTCATCACTACACTATTCAGTTTATATTATCTGAATACGTACAAAATAATATTTTGTATGGAATAAGTTTCATTTTATTCAAAAAGCCTTGATACATTTTAGTGCATTTTTAATATTTTAGAGATTTATGAATAAAATTACAAATAACATATTGAGGACAAATCTCATGTTTACTTACGGCTGTTCAAGTTCAAGTTGCGTTCTATTTGCAATCTTTAATAATTTATTCGATTAGCATTTATACGGCTTCTCGAGTGGTCTGAACATGGTAAACGATGTAGTGCAGTAGCCCGGCTAGTGTACCAAAAACGATATTGCCTCATGTTTCAGTGCTGTAATTAATTCGGAATTAATTAGATGAATCTCATTGGGCTGGTACGCTGTCAGTTAGTTTGAAATAAATGTAGACTAAAGAAATGTCCGTAACGGATGCTGTTTATATTGATATCTCGTTGAAAACTTTTAACGAGTTGTCGAAAGCAAAGATCGACTTTCGATAACTGAATTGCTTCATGATATATATGTATATAAATAAATACGTACGTAAACATGAAATTTTACATTTAAGATTTAATTTACCAAAAATCTTTGCATGCTCCTAAAAGGAATACATTACCTTTTAGATGTTTCGTTAAAAGTGTCTAGCAGATTACGTTCAAACCTTTTTTGCTTTTATAAATCATTAAAATAAAAGAATTTCTTTTATGAAGTTCAAGTACCATTACCTTTCTGAAATAAATATAACGATTAATAAATGTATTTAATCTATATACCTCTTTAAAGCAACCGAATTATTTAAATTATTTATATTATTATTATTATGTTGTATATTAATTCGACTAATTATATATTTCTATTTATTTAAGCATCAATTGTTTATCAATTAATAGTAAATGTTTTAGTTTATCTATAATTGGAATATATAATACAAGTCAGAATCAATTCTAGGTGGAATAATTTATTGAAAGATGTAAGTGATGAATAAGTTGTAATGAAAACTATATTCATACTTAATTGTATAGTAAAGTAAGGAGCACAGCAGAATTCTGGATAAAGAACTTACTATGAGTAATAAGCTGTACATATAAAGTTCAACGTCGACATGAAGGAGTTAAATTTGCTTTCAGACTTCGTAGTATGCAAAACCTTTTCTTTTCCATGTAAAGCTTCATATATTATATTTCTGCATTATGGGTTACAAATGAAATTCTTTTTGATAATAGAAATGTTACAATCAAGAGTAATACTAAAGTCGAGCAATGAACTGCACCAATATATATTATAACATGGTTACTTAAACGATAGTTGAAAACGTATTTTAATTGAAATCAAGATTTATATTAACTGGTAAATTTTGCAATGTACACTAATGAAAGAGAACAAATCAGACGAACAAATCTAATAAAAAGTGAACCGAAGATGAAAATGAAGGTTACATTTTATTAGATCAATCTAAAGGCTTTAATTTGCAGTGCTTTAATGAAAATGCTTAAAGTAAGAGAATTATTTTGCCAATTTTAAAGTATTCTTCATGACTAATGCAAAGTTACCGAGACACAAATTTATGGAACCGTTTAATCTTCACTTTTGTAATGATTTACTTTGCTATAATTAACTCGACCGATCTTTTAATTTAGAATAATTATATTTCAAATTATGTGCTTGCAAATTGAAAGCATAAAGTTTATTTCTACACTTGGACCAATTATTTCATTTGGATGATGAAAATATATTGAATATAATATTTAATTTAAAATATATTTAATGCTTGAGATTCATTATGTTATAAGTTAATTTTCATATTATTGTTCAATTGTGTTAGTTAATATAAATACCTTGGTATTTATATATTTATTTAACTAAATTGTTAGTATTGAAAAGGTAAATGAATTATTTCGAATTAAGAATAACTAGTACAAAGGTTTGGTTGTAGCAAATGAAAAGTAATAAGACTGTATTTTAAATACTGATGCTTTATTTTATATAAAGTATTGTATAAATGTATAAACGCTATAAATACGTGGTATCTATCTATGGTGGTGGGGTGCTAGTCGTGATCGCAAAGAAAGGGTATGACGAGGGCGGGCGGGGTCGGGGGCCGGCAACGGCGCGCCATCTATGTACATTAATTCACTCACGGGAACGGCTGACCTACCATAATCTACCGGTTTCCTTCACTAATATAACATGTAACCATGTTTGTGTGTGTAAAATATATATATATATCTATATGTATGTTTGATGGGTACACACGATGAGTAATTTGTAGTTGTGTGATATGTTATGTTGAGTAGTGTTAAATACACAACATATACATATATAGATACATATATATATGTATGTATGAAAAGAAAACATAATATGCGCATGAGTATGTAATAATTATATGCATGTATGCTTAGGTGCGGCAGTGAGTATAACAACTGTGAGAATATACGGTGCAAGCACCGCACATTACATCACGAAGGATAGTAGGAAAATAAAAAAAAATAGAATTCTAATAATTATTATGCGTGTGTACGTGTGAGCAGCGTCCTACGAAAGATGGTATCCGTAAGAAAGAGCCACGAGTAGGAACACAACGACGGGTGTTCAGAAAACAGAACAAGCCTTGTTGGTTCTCTCGTTGAAGCTACGCCGAAGTCTGTCCACTGACTGGGTTCATGATATCACCGAAGGACCACCGATCGCAAACACTGGGATCGCTGAGAGTTTCTGAACCGACCGATTCTGGCAGCCGGTCAAGATGCACGGGTTACAGTTTACTTGATGAACATGAATTGACTAAATAGCAACTGGCGATGTAATCCAAGTCGCTGGAAACTGCAACCGTATCATTTCCGGAGCCAAAACTGGCACAAGTTCATAACCTTCGTGCGCGTCCCGGTGGTCGGGTCGTCCAAGAGCGACTGTCCAGAAAACGATTGGACAGTCATATTGACTACTGACTTGAACGGCCGACTCCCAACTTCATTGACTGACTGATTGTTCCCCGGATCTAGTCATAAACCAAGGTTGGACAGTACTTCGTGTGAAGACGTTGAGCGTATTGAGGATCGTTAACCGGTTAGAATTTGGTGGATGCCGCCGTCGCCGAGCCGAGATCGCTAGGGTCTTAGATCGTCTACCACTTGCCAATTGGTGCGGGGATGATAGCTCCGTGGGAGCCGAGTCCGGCGTGGATGGCGCCAGATGGGCCGTTGATCACAGCAACTCCGGCGTCATGTCCGCCGATGCCACCAGCGATTCCTGGGCCACCTCCGATGACAGCGATGGCACCTGGGCCGCCAAGTCCACCACCAAGACCTCCTCCAAGACCAAGACCTGAGGCAAATTTATTCAATTAGAATACAATTAAATTTAGCTCTATAATGAATGTAGCCAAAGCCTTTGTTCCGAAATGATACTAACCAGCACCGCCACCAAGACCTCCTGGAGCAGCAGCGGCAGCGGAGCCAGAGCTTCCATCATCACCGTTGATTCCACCGGATCCAGCATAGAAGGCAACACCTCCGTAGCTTGGTCCGACGAGGTTAGCGGTAGCCTGGGATGGTCCAACAAGAGTAGCGGTTCCTTGAGATGGTCCAACAAGGGTGGATGGTCCAGCAGCTGGTCCTACAAGGCTGGCGGGTCCAGTTCGTGGTCCTCCAACGGATTTAGCTCCTTCTTGTGGTCCAACCAAGTCAGATGGGCCAGTTTGTGGTCCTACGTTGGCTTTTGGTCCTTCAGCTGGTCCAATGTCTGACCTTCCTCCGAGAACTCCTATAAAATCCAATAAGAGAGACATTTAGGATAGTTCTGGAATTTGCTGTTGGATCGTGTGATCGGGTGTATCTGAATACGTACCTCCAGAAACAATCTGTTGAACTCCAGCAGCGCCAGCAGCAGCGGCGGCACCAGCAGCGTAGCTGGCACCAAGACCGCCAGATCCCAAGCTGGAAGCTCCTCCCTGGAGGGAGTGAGCGGTTCCAGCACCAGCTGCGAGTCCTCCGCTAAGACCAGCTCCTCCGTGACCAGCGAATCCAAAGCCGCCACCACCATGTCCACCATAGGCGATACCACCGTGAGCGATTCCGGCACGAGCCGTCGCTACAGCCAAGCAGGCGAAAACAATCTGAAACAGTGCACGTAATATAAAGATTAGAATATTGTCGCGAAGATCAATATGCAAAAAGTATGCATTATAAGTATTGAAAGTTTGATCGAGGAAACGAAATGATCGTAAAGCCTGTCGGAATATCCGATTGCTTCACGGAAGCGCGACGCACAAGATGAAATCTTTAAATGTGTTAATGACGCAGTAATGATTATATTATCGAACATAACCGCGGCTTTCACTTTCGATCGGTGTACTTCATGCGATGCGGAATGTTGACTCTAAGATAATTGGCTATCCTTCTGATATGGAGAACTGTTAGCACTGATCATGGATTACGAAAGCCTTTCCCGAAAGGGCCAGGCGATCGATAAATTCACAATCCGATGATGGTGTTTCCTCGTCGGTATAAGAGACTGCCCGGTGCAAGGGATTGTTATATCATAAAATCGTGGTAAATGTGTATGGCCTGCGGAGAAAATTTATACGGTGCGCTAACGTTTCGTAATTGGAGTGATAGTGTTCCGATGGCATTTTCGCATAGCTAACGACCCGCGCTATGCTCGACTCAGCCGTTACCACGCCTCGCACAACCATATTAGGGGAAAAGTGCTCGGACTCGCGACTAATGGAGCTTCAGGCTCGATCGGTTGCGTTAGATTACGTCGACATTGCAAAAAAGTACTGGATCTGTGATTCTATGCAATACTCTCGCGTAATCTCGACACTGCACGAGATTCATAATTAATCAGGACGTCGTTAAAGCGCCACTAAAACGCCAAAGAGTACGCGTTCTACTTTTTATATCAATCAATTAGATGTTCGCGAGAATTACAAAGGTATAATGAAAAAATCACCGAAGAAAATACTGAGCGAATTTGTTGCAAAAAATTGCTATTAAGTAAAATTCAATCAAAACCGATGCCGTACGAGAGATTAATTGATTAAGGAATATGTCGAACAAGTGCAACTGGCTAAACGAATTAATGTTTTTAAAAATTTGCTTTTCAGAAAAGAATATGTTATTGCACGCTTACAAGCCGACGGAACCGAAAAATCACGACAATTCAATGAACAACGCGTGTACGAATTTTATGCTCGAACTTTACACTCGTGCGGTAAAGGGAAAGCGAACCGTGACAATTCATTGACTGTGCGTGAATGAAGAGGTTTCGCGCAAAGAACAGCCGATCATCCGTTGACTCACGATCTTACTACGAATCTTACTATTACCACACCGAGTGTAACCGGTTTATCAGGTGGTATAAAGCGTTCTATTAATCTTTGTTTATTTATGAATGGAAACGGAGAATAAGACTAAGTCATCTTTGACATTGAATTATGATTTAACGTATTACCCGTAAAGAAAACCGAACGGATTAAAGGATTACGATTAGAATGATATTAAAATTCAATTGAATTGAAACAATAATCGTGATATTAAATCGAACATGTAAAATGTTTGAATAATTTGAATATGTTAATGATTGAAAGTATAGGCAATTTTGAGAGTCAAAATTTAAATCAAACTGGATGATTCGCGAGGAAAATTTAGTAAAATCGATTTTCCAAAAGCAAAAATTGTTTTTGGCAAAAGGAGTCGGCTGTGCGCCACCCGTAACTGAATACCACCCCGTGATAATACTCACAAAGGCCTTCATGTTTAGTGTGTGTATGGTGGGCTGGTAGTCCGGTGAATGACTGACTTGGGCTGGGCTGGCGGGCCTTATATACGCCTAACTCTACTCTAACTACGCTCCACAATCACCATCCTTTCGAAAGCCGTGCACCGTGGCAACCTCCTCTCCCTTCAGTCCCCTCTTCTACATACTACCTCACCTCCACCGGACAACAAGAAAACCATAATCCTCCTTACTCGCATTAGGTCGCGCTGCCGTCATGTTCCCCCCGCACCCACCCCCTTATACGTCGCACTAATCGCCCACTTGCAACTTGCAATGTAATAGCGCAGCTTAGCTTATACCGGAGTAAACGCCAAGTGCACCAGGCACCGGGTTACCTGGTTAACTTGTGAATACTTCGAACTCGATCGATCGTGATCATCAAATTTCAATAGTTTAAGTCCAGTGTTGGAATACAAACAATTTAAAATTAATTATTGAACCACGTCAGCAGCAACAAGCAATGGATCCAATTGACCTCTATTTATAACAATTATGTTAAATAAATTTAATTTAATAAATAAGTGTAATTTCGATTGGTATTGTGTTTATTTTATAATATTAATAATTTCTACGTGTATACAGATGGAGAAGATTATTTCAAATTATAATATAGTTCAAATATAAAATGGCATTTAATATGAGCAATTTACTTGCAATATAATTACCGCATAATGTAATATACTATTTTTAATTAAACAATAGTTAGAATACTTCTATACCTTATTTTTCTATAAAAAATTAATATTATATATTTTCAATGATTTATATTGTAACCAAGAAACATTGAAATTAATACCGTACTGGAATTATTAAGTAATATTAATGAGCGATATGAATTATTAATGCAACGAATGAATAATACATTCAACAATTTTTATTTATATAATTATAATCGTTACATATATAATCTTGTTCAGCTTAAAAATCGACAATTACAAAAAAGTATTTAGGAATATATAATGGTAAAATCAATGTTCATTTTCAATCTTAATAACCGTCCGATAAGAAAACCATTACACCGAAAACGAGACTTTTGTATCAGCAGTTTCGACGCTCGCAATTCGTTTATCCACAAATCATTTCCATTAACGATAATGTAGAATATAAAATCAACAATTTATGCATATATAATCTCGAGCCTAAAATGATTTATAGGCGTATAAACAAGCTAATGAGATAAACAATAAAATTATTCATTAATTTCCGCTTCCGTCAAATTAAACAGTTTTGCACAGAGAGAGATCAACATGTGCAAACAATCGAAAATATGCGACTCTGCTGAATGAACTCAAAGGGCCTGAATTCTTGTCTGCTAAATGTATTATCTGGCGGCGTTCATTTCTTATTGCTTCAACCTACTAATTCAACAGTGGAAATGGGTCCATGAGACAACTAGAGGGTTGGCTTCAACTGCAAGCGACAATTTGAATTGCACGTTGCGTCTCTCTTTCGCACGCTCGCTTGAAAACAAACGTGATAGTTTTATCACGAGGAATCTTTCTCTTTTTGTTGCCGTGGGCACTCTTCGCCATTTCATCTTGCGCATTTGCTTGTGTGCGAAAAACCACCTCATAGCAGATTTTCCCAACGAGCCTCTCCACATTACAAACCTAATGCTTTATTATGTGTAATAATTCCTTATAACACAATGTTTCAATCTTTATTCAATTTTTTTCCATTTATTTAGATTTATATATAATACGTTATTGTTTTTATCGATTAAAATTGAAATCCTTTCATATGATGACAACAAAAATTAATAATAATACTGAACTAATAGAAAACTTTGTTTCGAAATATAATACAAATAAATTTAAAAAAAAAATTCAAAAGTAAAGAAATAACGCCTCATTTTAAACGCACCTTCCATTGCACTATTTTTATAGAATTATTATATTTATAAATTGGAGTTGTATGTTATAAATGTTATTTATAAAAATAAAAATTCAGATTTGACGTTACATTTAAATTTTTCGATATGCTAAAAACATTTCTCCATATTTTATAATCGTGAATTGTTATTATTATTTATATTAAACAACACGAAGTTCAACGATATAATAAATTATTTAAATGAATACATTTTTTCTTAATTTTTGTAAAAGTAATAAATGATAATAAAATAATTGATGTTTGAAATTAAAATGAATAAATTATATAACAAAATGTAAAAATCAAGTGTGTATTTGTAAAATCGATAATATTAATTAATACATATGGAAGTGAAATTATAATAATAAGAAAATTAAAAGCAAAAATAAAAATCATTTTTCATAACAAGACTTGTAGCTATTTTTTATTCGCACAATTCGTACTTTCCACACATATGATTATAATTCCATTAGTCATAGTTCAATAACTTTTTACATTATTTAATTACAGTATTTATAATATTGCAAAATAAAATATCAAGATATGATAACGAATACTTTACATGTTACAAAAGAAATGAAAAAAAATGAAAAAAAAAGATTTAACTACTTTATCTATAACGACATCTTTCTAACAAATTGCATACACAATATTTTAATATCATAAATATGCGCCGCAACATAGACTGTTAATCATTATTTTCATTCTTCAACAATTATCGCGTCAGGCGCCAGAAAGAAAATCAAATAATTGAATTAATTCTGTTGCTTATTTGCAGCTTACATAAGCAACAGTCGGCTGTTGGCCACGCCATCTTTTGTCCAGCTTAAGGTACACCGCGAAAGTCAAAATGTCATCAATGTTGTGATCTAAAAAGTAAGTTTTATGTAAACATTATACTATCCCACACACGAACCCGTTTCGTACAATAAAATCTGTGTCTCGTATGAAACTTGACAAAAATATTGCGATTTTTGCAACTGACATAAATGCGTACACATTAGAAGTGAAAGCCATTACATTATTTCGGAAACGACAAAAATCTGATCGCGAAAGTCGGACGACAAAACTTTTTCTTATCGACTCGTACAGCAACCGGTTTTCACATATGAATATGTGTATAAAACGCCGCAGAACTAGCGAAGCGGTCTCTTCTTACCCGCGACGCCCTTAAGAACGCCGACAGTTCGAGTGTAAACCGAGTCTTTATTTTTTGCACGAAAAATCACTGATACCGATGAGTTTATTTGTTTCGCACAAAATAAATGTATAATCGTAGTTCGTCGAAGACATTTTGTTCTAATAATATAACGAGTTCTTTGTTATAAAACAATATCGGAGAGTTATCGTTTCCACATAAATTATATACTATATATATATAATAATATAATATATTTATTTTATACATACGTATTGAAAGGATTTTAAATAAAATTTAATACACACAATTTCAGCAGAAAATTCTGCATCCAAAATAATTTTGATTAAATAATTGTCAGATACGTGAAATTCTATTCGAAGATTTTCTTTAAATAGAATTCAATTAACGCATTTTTATTTATTATAAATTGTGAAATGTTAAATTACCAAATGTATATTCAGATAATTCAACGGGGAAATTTAATTTTCGTATAAAGGTCCGTTGAACTTCAAATTGAGATAAAGTTTAACTAAGGAAATTTATCTGAATGTAGACTTGTGCTAAAGAACTTCTATTGAATGCCTTTAAACTATCTTAAAATTCATTGTGGTGAGATTTAATTTTCAGAAAAAAAACTTAACTTGGGTTCATATTGGGCTGAACTTCACTATCGACGAGCTTTTGTTTATTATTTCACTCATGAATCTGCTTAATTCTTAAGATAATACTGAAATCTAGATTTTATCAAACACGTATTAACAAATCGTACAATCGAAATCAAGATAGTTTACGATTAGAAATTTGTGATAAGGTTTTGAAACGCAATTATAATTGAATAATAAAATTAAAATAATAAAAAGATATAATATTTTCAGTTAAATAATAAACCATATTATTTATTATTAACTAATGTATTATAAGCTTACATTTCAGACGTATAAATGAATACTATAAATGTTGTAAAAAAAGTTTGCCAATTTATTAAATTGCAAATTACACTAATACTGCAAAAAATTGCAGAAGATTGAAATCCTGAAACAAAGCTTTTCAAATGATTCTTTCAAATAACATGAATAGCGGAAATTTTCTAAAATAATTTTTCAGCTCAAGTTCTGAAAATGATTCGTTCAAATAAAGTTCCATGAATTTCATTTTGTGAATCTTTACAGATACATTTTTTCAATTTACTTCTTCAAATAAACCTCTTCAAACAACCTTTTTCAAACGCAGTTCTTCAAATATCGTTTACGTTTCAAATAAATTTTAGTACCATCCTTTCCTAAGAAAGAAACAGTCTTCGCAGTTGTAACTGTCTGATTTATTTTTGTCACCACCCTTTACCTTTATTTATAATTAATACTATCAAGCAACGAAAAAATAATCGAAATAAAGTTGTTCTTAAATTTGATAAGAAAGCTTGTGAATAGCGCGGCAGAAAGCAGAAGATAAATCGTTAGTTGAATTTTATAAACCCATGACCTGCATTATGGCCTTTTTATTGACTTTTCTATATTTATTATAGTAAAATGACACGCGCGTATTTTGTATTTTATTTCAAAATGATTCATCGATATGGTAATGAAATTATTCCATGCAAAGAAAAAGTACAATCTCGTAGTTTCTTTCGCAAGTTGGCACAACGATCACCACTCATTTTCCTTGACACTATTAATATTTGACGTTATTATTGTAACAATTATGCATTTTTAAGCGGCGTACAAAACGCGCGCACTTTCATCCCCGCCGGGATAATCAACCATCTAAAGAAACGAAAGTACGTCGCACAGTAGATGATTCAGTGTGTAGTCGGACATCTTCGTCTTGTTGTGAAGGGCAGGGCCAATTTCAGCCCGGCGACAAGTACGACTATTATCGCCGATGAATAGTCATTCATTATCTTTCATGTTATAAAACGTTAATGTCGAGTATATTGTAATTCGAGGTTCGTTATTATATGGCATTGCTAATAAATTTATAATCCGATTCGACTTATTCAATAATTAATTATAATAATAATAATAACAATAATGATTTTATGTGACAAATAACACAATTATTGCTGTTTCAGCAATAACATTAATGAATTTAAGTAGTTTAATCGCGTTAAATTTTTCGGATTAAAATCTGCATATAGCGTTATACACGTCTTCATATTAATTCTAAAATCATGAAAATATAAAGTTAAATTATTCATAGCACTAAATCTAGTTTGCGTTTGAATAATTGTAAATACTCGTTTGTACAATATTTTCGTTTTATAACAGGTTTTAAGTGAATTATAATTATATAAAAATCGATTAGTTTGATTTTTGTAAAAGAATTAACTAAAAAATAATATAACAGTTAGCTGGCATGGCCGTACAGGATCAACTATTTTAAAAAAAATAATAATAATAAATATATTTTTAAAACATATATAATTATGTCTTCATGATAGTTGTATTTAAAAAATATAATTTTAACAGTTATATGCATGTATATAGTTACGTTGATATTTATTATGTCGATTTTCTAACTGGTGAAAATAATTAAAAATTTAATCTTTGATGAATGCGAATGTATAAAAGATTGGTCGTTGTGTTTCACGTTATTGGTCGTAGATTCACATTTTATTTATATATGGAATTTATAGTAGATGTATTTTGGAATATATGAAGACAATGGTTTAAATAAAATCAGTTGCCTTCCACATTCAAAGTCATATTTAATGAATTCCATAGAATTGTGGAAAACATAACTACTGAAAGTAGCATTACGATAATATAATTGTTATAAATTATAGATAATCACGTGATGAAATAAAATAACTTACCTTTCATTGGCATTGCTCATTCAATACTGTTGTTACGGATTATTTGAAAACATCATTTTATCTCAGGTACAATTATAAAATAATGCCATATTATATATATCTGTCCAACAATTTCTAAACTTCATTTTATTTCTTGATATTCTAATTACTGTAAATTATGATTAAAAAAACTTAACATTTATATTTCTGAAAGTAACGAATTCAGATTGCAAACTATGTGTATTATAAAAGTGATTAATTAATCATAAAAGATATAATTTGTTTAAATAAAAAATTATAAACAGTATTTTATTACATGATGAATCACTGTTTAATTCTCATATTATTACAAAATTTGATATCAATAATTATTTTTACAAATGCTAATTTACAGCTTTTACTTTACACCTCTTTAATTGATCGTGCATTTTATATAACTTAGAAGAGAAATCGATTAGTATAGAGTATATATTTGATTTATTAAATCGACTCAGTTGATGAAGATCTATAAAAATAATTTATTATCAATCCAAGTGAAATGCCATATATAATTAAAATGATAAATAACATTTTTATGATTCAATGATAAACATTATCATTTACTTATCCAGTCTTTGAACATTTTATCCGGCGATGTAGATCACGATGATTAACTAATTACTTTGTGACGGGATCATGAATAATTAATTTTATCAAACTTGCATACGACGTGACATTTTGTATATATTTTATTTTAAACATTTTATATTAAAATAAATTAACTTTGCTTTATGCAACATTATATGCATTATATATGTATCAATATATTAATAATTGTAACTTTGAACTTAACGATATCGTAATTTAATGATGTAATATCATTTGGATTGTTTTCATTATTTAAATGGTTTAATTAGGAGAAAGATATTTTTATATTGCCGAGAGAAATGTAGTTAACTTCAATTTCAAGTAATGAAATTTTTCATAAGATAATAAAATATTCGTATGTAATGTCTAAGTAATCTTAGTAATAATTAATAAGTCTCATCCATATAATAATAATAAGTAATACATTTTCATTAAACGATTATAAACACATTTTTAATAATTGTTGCAGAGATATGGGAGAATCCAGACTGGATCAGGAATCAAATGAAACAATAACAGACCTTAACATATGAAATCATTTATTATTATAGTTATTACACACATGTGATACAATAAAAGCATTGTCAATATTTAAAATACCATATTTAAATCATTTATCTGTAAGCGTTAAACCAAATTTTGTTGTAATAACTATTATTTGTATGTTATTTTGAATTTATGTACTTTTTAATAATAACCTGGTTTAACTCCTCGACCCAATAATAAATCACAATTTATAACCGTAAATTATATTTTCAGCTTCAGGTGAAGTTTTTAAATTATTATATATGTTTATGCACGCGTATTTATATACCTGCAAAGTGACATTATAATCAATGACTGACAAATGTATCTGTGCGTGTAAACGTAAGTGACAAATGTAAATTTACAATGCAAATGTAAATAATCGATAAAAAATTATTAATTTCATTATAACGTAATTCGAAAAATTTATTATAGTTTATTATCCGTCAGTATTATTTACCTACTATTTAAAATGTCACCTTTAATTAACCTTCTGCTAAGATTAATCATCGTATTATATAGCATACGAAATACCGTACAATTATTAACCAGTCGTAATTATTCAATCATTCAAATAATGGCAACGGTCATCATATCATTTATCCTTAATAACCCCGCTGCATCGAAATACATTATGTCCCTTCTGCCGTGACTGCATTTTCGAATACCATTATTTGTAAAAATGTTGACGAGACGATGTCAGTGTAACGCGTTCATTGACAAACTTGTGTAATTACACTGTGAATTGTGTTTCTTAAGTACTTTCAGTGTTGTTCGCAAACGTGACGTTACGCGAAATATAGTTACGTTGCCGTTGAAAAGAGGCTACATAGCGCACGTGCTAAGTGAGTTAAGGCCCGCGTTATCGAAGAAACTCTGGAATCGGGTGTACAATTAAAAAGAAATAGCAATCAAAGAATCGACGAAACTCACGCCCGGCGTAGTTATTCTAGAACGAGTCATTCAAGGCGAATTAACATTGATATTCTGAAACAATGAACGTCTTATCAAACGAATAAACTAAACCCATTGAATATTATTTGTGTGAACATAAATTACAACAATTGTTTAAAAATGGTTGTTAAAAATGGTTCAAAATGCGCACAAATGATCAACATTTAATTATTCAGCCGTCGCTTAATGCTTAATTAACTCAATACCTATGACCATACGTTTTGACAAACGAAAATTCACGAATTCAAAAAACAATCAGTTAAATCAACGTATGACGTAGACATAAGTGTTTTTGCAGCACATACTGAACCGAAGAAGCGAAACACTCCGACGAACGCGATTGTACAGTAACAATCGTTCGACTGGCAATATTTTTCTTTTTTTTTTATTTATTTTTTCCGTGAATATACGGATTTTCAAATTCGTGATAGCCGTCGATTGACTTGTTGACGCGTTTCGTAAAACTCGTTTAAACCCATAAGTGTGGATTACGCTTTATTCTGAGAGAATAATTTACAGCGGCTCCCCAACTAGGTACGCGCGCGAACGCACGAGCACAACTGAACGCGTAATGCGAAAATGAAGTGCGATGGGAATATACGTTCCGTTATATGTAGATTCGAGAAGTAGGAAGAGGCCGGATGAATGGTAGAAAGGATGAGCGACGAAGTCGAAGTCGACGCGATAAAAAAGAACAAATAACGGTAAGTAAAATAAAATTCAAGTTGAAGCATCGATCGTTCAAAATTTCGATCCAATTGCTGCCCGGGACGAGCGTTTCGATGTATTATAAAAAAAAAGTTATAGTATAAAATACCATAATTATAACTTTATGAGGATACCATGATTAGTGTTATGGAAATTACTATACTTTATAGAAATTTGTCTTATAAAATATAGCTAATTTGTTTAGAAGATATTGTATTGTATAGAAAATGTATAATAATTCTAGAAATATATAGTTCCAAATCCCTGAAATACCATACTGTATAGTAATTTTTGATATAACGTTGTTCTCCGTGTAACTACGCGAATTCGCGAGTACGAAAAATTTGCGCGCGTGTACTCCGCGCCCGTAATTAAAATCGAACGTTTGATCTTCTGTTCTTTTCTCCCTCCCCCCCCCCCGTTTTTGCTTGTTCAATTGTCAAAATGTGTGCGCGACACACACGACCGTTTTATATAGATTAGTGTCGAAATTTCTCGTTGTTTCCATTTCCTTTTCGCTTACGCAAGAAACACATGCCAATCACGGGCCTTTAAGCTTAAAAAGAAATCGTTGCGGGGCGCCGCAACGAGAAACACGAGGAATAATTGACACGATTGAATCGTTTTATCAATGGCAACTTTTTTCTCGACGCAACGCTGCGAGATTAGTACAGCGGTAAATTGAAACTTTGAGAAGCATTAGGCGATTTAAAAATCAGCAGTGAAAGTCGTGCGTTGGGATACAGGCGCAATTTATCATACACGCGTGATCGCAAATTTGCGTATCGTTTGTCAACGAATCGAGGAAACGTTTGCTAATCGAGGCCGTTTTTCGTCCGTCGGTTTTATGTAATTGCAAATTCGAAAAAAATTATTTGTTTTTAGTTCGAAATGGCAGTCTTATATAAGACCAAAGCACGGACATTTTTCTATTGAAGAAGATAGTGCGGAATTTGAAAACATTTGTAGCGTAATTATTATGGTAAAGGTATAATGCTTTATGTAATAACTGTATGCTTCGAAGAATAATATATTTTTAAAATATATATTAAAAATGACACAGAAAGTTGCGTTATAAACAAAGCAAAACTCGTTTCTGGTTCGAATACTTTTAGGATTAACAATGTTGCGTTATATAGCGTATTATTTTATTATAATTAATTACTCGTAATTACATGTGTTAATGCACAAAAACACAATACATACGAACGGGGTATTTTCTATTATTGGCATAACATTTTATAAGTATAGTATTTAAATGTGATAAATATTTATGCTTCCTTTACGAATATTAAATATATTTCTTGTAAATATCGCGAATAAAATTATTTTGCAAATATCTTAGTATAATAAAACTCTTTATGAGTCGCGGGTATATCCATTTCGTATGTATATAGTGAAGATTGAAGAGACATTTATATATTTTTGCACGTAATACAGAAAATCGTAAACTTTGTGAAAAATCCGTTCTTAATGCATCTGCATTAAAATATTTCAAATGTATATTTGAACAACTTAAAATAAACGTCAATCAATCTTCTATACGTGGATGACGTCAATTGAATTTAATAAAAATTTCATTTGCAAATATTTTAAAATGAACAGTCGTTGGGCGAAACTTTCTGAAACAATCAGCAACGCGAAGCAATGTTTTTAATTAAGCACGAAGTACTTTCGTATTTCAATTCAGAATTTCGATAAAAGTACCCCTAATTAGCGAATAATTGATCCCGAGCAATTATAGTGTAAAAATCCATTGTACTTGGAATTCCTTTTCGCACAAAATTTAAATTGAATACGATTGGAACCCGTAGATTCTTAATGACATTTCTATTAATTCCGTAGGAATTCCATTACCAGGACAAAATATTTCCCTACTGAGAATGTAAAATGAACTGCAACCGATCGAATTTCAAAAATATTATGCAAATTTTTCATTTCGATTGCGTCGAAAAAAACGTGACTCAGAAGGAAAATGCCGAGATAAGGCGTGCAAATTAAAAAGAAAACAAAGTAGACATTTGCAACCGAGTTTTGTTTTGCTCGCGTTTTCATCGTATCCAGGCTCGATAATGTAGAGCCGCGAGTGGAAGAATGATATAACCTGGAAATCACTGGGAACCTAAATTCCAGACGACAGTGCAATCACTGTTCTGGCTAAAACCATGACGTTAAAATGATTACGACTCATAAAACCCTCCAGAAAAAAGCGAAGTACGTCGTCGAAAGTAAGATCGCTTCGGGAAAAGGCGGACGCAAGGTGCGCGAGCAGCCACCTGCTTATTATCGAAACGACGACTTTTACCGGTCTACGCAAACGTTTGCCATTCATCCTCTACCCGTAGTCCCGAAGGACGAGTTATTCTTAAACTGCATCCATTCATTGCCTATTGCACTTAGACTTACATTTGCATTATTCCGATTTCGGCCGTCACGTATAAAAGTTGCGTTAAAAATTATTGCCATTTAGAACAAAAAGACTATAGCAAAAGTTTATTCCCAGCACAGAAACTTATTTTATTCAACGTACACGCGGTTACATGAATTGGAAGTAAATAAAAAATGAATAATCACCTGGCATTTGTAAGAAAATATCATTTTATTCTGGTTAATGCTCGAAACAAAAGTATTATAGTTAAATCGATTATATTCAATGTTGTCTTAAATTTTATATATAATATAAATTTATTCATTAAAGTCATGTTTACATAAATTTAAAATGTTGCTCATCGGTACAATATTTATAAGGAGATTTATGAACAAATATTAAAAATTAAAATTTGTAAAACACCGTTCAAAATTGAATCTTAAAGAAATACATTTTAATATTTTGATTGTCCCTTACTCGGCAGCAAATGAAACATGCTCTTGATATTTAATACCATTTAATACTATATATAATATATATTTATATAATTTAAATCTAACCCATTTAAGTAAGCTCAGCAACAGTAATGTATTTTAATTCATATAACTTGTATGAGCATTGTTATAAACAGTTACACACTGGTGACAAACTAAATATTAACTATAATTGTAAAATAATATCACTATTAAAAGTTATGAGAAAACCTATATAATATTAACAGAAAAACAAATTCTACAATAGCTTCAAATAAGGTTTTAGTAATCATTATTTCCTTTAACTTCTTTCAATTTTCTATCGTAACTATACATAACGCTTTATATTATTCTCAATTGATATATTCCACAATTTGCGGAGTTTCAAATATAATAAAATTGAATGATAACGAAATTAATCGCATTAACACGGTACGATAGTTTTGTAAAGTGTAAAAATTACTCGAAAGCATTCGGTTAAGAATAATTCGAATTTTTCTGTAAACATATTTCGCATTTTAATTTCGCATAATAATACCGGGGTTAAGTGTAGATTGTATCGACAGATACGATGGAATCTGATTCATTTTCTTCAAGATTGCAGCCGAGCAATCCTTACATATCAAATTTTTTCTAGACGAGGCATTGTGAGGCTGGTTGCACAATGATAGCGGTTCTCCCGATAAGTTCATGCTCTAGAATCTAAACTAGATGTGTTACTCCGTTGATCGGATTATGCTGAAGCGCTAACGATTCGATTTTTTACGTAACCGAATTCTGGAGGCTTCCGAATGACTAGTACAAATTGTTCCTATTACATGATTTTTCAACCACGTATTTTCAACATGACCTTGTTGACATTCCCATTGAATAATAATAAAACCGATAAAACCCTTGAAACGATATTCCGTGACGCGTATTTAATTAATTCGTGGAAAAAGGAAACCGTATTTTGATTAATCTTTTACGAAGTTTGCGGCGTTACGTTATAAGCTGATATGCATTCATTTTTCGAAATAAAATGTAATCACATGACAAACAAGCCAACAAGTATTAATTCCTAGTTTGAAATTACAACCGTTTTTCATGCACGTATCTTTCTATAGGAAAACAAGAGTGAATGGTTCTAAGTTACTGTAATTTTTTCGTTACATATTACTCAATGTTATGCAGATATTATTACACTTTCAATAAGTTATATCAATAATGCTATGTTATGCTCGATATTAGTATTCAAATTATATTTGCTATATTAAGTCTTGAGGTTTTATTATTTCCTATAAAACGTTTCATTTTTAATTCGAGCGTGTATGTGTGCAATGCTAAGGCAAAAAATTTTTGTTGTTTGAAAGTAGAGATTTATTTAGCGTAGCGAGTCAAACGAACTTTGAATGTTCATATTTTATATTTGCGTATCAACAATGAAATTAACGTATACTTCTTTCGGCGCTGATATATAACTCAACTATTCGAATATAAATGTTTTTACATAAGTTCGATTAAGAATCTATTATATATCATTATTACTAATAACGTATCTATTATTTTATATAAGAAAGTATTTTTATACCAACGTAACGTAAATGCAAAAAAGTAGAAGCAACAATATAACACAATTAAGGATGTCTTATATATTATATAAAATTGTTCTCAAATACTATGCACGAAAGCTACAAAAATTAATTCCTATTTAATTGAAGTATAATAAATCATAAATAATCCTTATTATCGCGATTCATTAAAAAAAAATAAATAAATAATCACCCATACGAAGCGTAATGCATTAAAAAAAAGGCAACGCGAGGTTTTATATTATCTTCAAATAAACATAATTGTTTGAAAAATCGAATAGCCGTAGGCTTTGAGGTTCGTGCAAAATGAAAGCATGAGTTCGCAGTTAATTTTCCGCAACAACTATTTAAAGTTTTATTTAATCAAAATAGTAATTACAAAATGTTATGAGAAACAGTTGCTCTTAAATGAATCCTATAATCAAGTCGAAAGATTATTTTGAGCGTTATGAGATGCTATATGGGAGTATAAAAATCGTGATATTTCTCATATGTTCGACGAACGTGTAAACGTTCCCCCGCACGCACGCGCACATATATACGCACTCACGTGTATGCAATAATGAGTGTTTCCACCGCGCCATTAGTACACAACTTTCGTAATCTTCTCGCACGTTTATGCTTTTGGCGATTTTATTTTGCGTAATCACATGTCAAATTTTCATCCACGCAACGCGGAAGATGTGGTGAAAATGACTTACTTAACACTGCAACAAACCAACGCCGTTTTTCACCGCGTACACTCGGGTAACGTTTGTTCCAATCGGTAACACTTTTAATTCGCGTAAATTCAGCGACCCCGCTTCGGCCGTCAATCTGACCGCGTGCGTTCGCCCATTAACGAGCCATAGATGAAGCGTCGCGCGTAAAAAAAAAGTGAATCGATAAACAAATTCTGAATCAGCGACGATTAACTGCCTCGAAAACGTCACCGCTCGAGCTCGAAAGTCGCGAAACGCGCCTCGCTGGAACGAAACACAGTTTTATTAATTTGCAAGGTCATTGCGAATTAATCCGAACGCGCGCGTATGTATCGACGCGTTTCGTCGTGAAAATAGCCGATCCGCGGTGCGGCTATGAATTTCGCGAACAAGCTCTATGGTTATGCAAAAAATCAAGAGCGGCGAATCATAACTAGAGAAAGTAATACATAATAATTTAATAGCGACAAAAATTTGCGGCATACGTCATAAAATTGTTTGCTTTACGAAAGCGGACAAAGGTAATTTAATACCAACGGACGTGGAAAAGTGCGAGCAAAAAGTGAACGCGTGTGGCTATTTTGTTTGTAGAATGAAGTCAACAAAAACAATATCGCATTAAATCATTTAACGTTGCGCAATACCGAAGTAGCCGACGTGCACCTTCTTTCTTTCTTTTTCTCTCTTTTTTTTTTTTTTTTTTTTTCGTCCTGCCTATAACGCAGTAATTGTAACGATGCAATTGTTTTGAATTGGTTGAATAACTTCATTTAACATGCGCATTTCCTCCCTGCCCCGACAGATGATTACGTAATGGGACATAAATTTGAAACAACACGCGTCAGGTGCAAAGAAGAATTTAGAGAACGTACACGTTAGTGCGTCCTGGGAGACGCGCGGTGAAAAATAAAATTGCGATCGTAAATTCTGGAGCGCAACTTTTTAATTTAACGTCCCGCGAACAATGCGAGGAATTGCTCGAGTGAATGAGTATTGCAGTTATAATAAACATTTTTCCACGAAATTAACAGTCGAACAGATTTCAGCGTGTGTCGCGACAATAAGTACAATTTGAGCCCATGGAAATCTCGGGACTGCGCTTAACTGTTATTTGCTCGTGAATTATGCGACTGCAAATGAACCGCTTTATATATACCGCTCGGGCAGATCCTTTTTAATAAACGTAACGATATATTCGGTTTTGATACAACGTCTGCAATTAGCCCGGAGATGTTGGTCTCTGTGGCCAGTTTCGGTCAATTTATTATATTTCTTATCACGGTCGTTTCAATTAAGATTGCTCAAATTATTGATCGCTTTGTATTTTTGTCGAACCGCTCGATTTGTATGAGGTTTCGATATTGCAGTTACGATATCCGACGACGGTGTGTATTTTAATACGACGTTACTTTATTATACAGGAATTCCATTTTAATTCAAGATTATACTCGAAAAATGCATTAAATTTATTTTGAACGCAGATTTTTTGTTGCTTTGCTTTATATCACTTTTATATCATATCGAATTATAAATACGTCGTGAAAAATGAAAAAAATGAAATTAGCCTGTACAAGTCAATTAAAACCAATAATGGATCTTTCCTTTGTAAAAAATAAAACGCAATTTTGCTCTGTAATTTTTATTATAATTTAGTAAAAATTATTTTTATTATCTCAAGCACTTTATGCGAAGTTTCAAAAATGCATTTCTTATGATGTAATTTCGGAGTCATTTAAAGTAAACAATATAAGTTTAAATTATCCTCCTTGGAAATCATCTTGTAAACATATATATTGTTATTCGTTTGCTTTCAACGGTTTTTAACTGACATTCTAGTTTTTTTTCCTTGTATAATTATTACTCCAGAATACTTAAATTACCATAGTAATTCAAAAAAGTTGAAGAAAGCATTCATTTTTGCATAAGTATGGATATTATCCTCAATTCATGCTAATTTTATATAGATATTGAACTACACCTTGAAACATAACTATATAAATCTGTTGAAACAATGCGTTGCAAGATATTTCGTTAACAGTATCCTGGAAACAGATGTATGTAACACATCCGATTTTTTAATTAATTACGCGTTTCACAACATTTAAATCAAGCCGATTGAATCGCAGCTTCAGTTTCATAATTTCGTTCCAAACTCAATGAAAGCAAAAACAAATTTTATTTCTTATTAAAATGTATTAATAACAATTTTCTCAAACTCTGAGATAATTCTTCACTAAAAGGAAGCCGATTTAATAATAATAATAGCATAAGTTTACAAAATTCTAAAGAAACGTTAGATTTGTTTACAACTGCCGTATAGTCATTTTCATCAAACTTTTAAAAGTTTTTAATCACAATTTTTTTCCTGATTAAAAAATATTCATGATTAAAAATCATAAGAAAGATTTCTGTGCGTTTATCCTACGTTTATTAAATAATATAATAAAATTTGTAACATTATTTTTTACAATATATATTACAAATTTCATCATCAGCAATCATCAGCTTCATTAACAATATTCAACTAATGGAATTTCCAAATGTTGTCAGCAATTATTGAATTTTGAATAATTATTTTTAGCCTGTACATTTTACATATATTATAATTACACCAACATCCATAAGTCAAAATCACTCGCTCGCTGCTTCTTCACAGCACTTCTAGATACAACTTTCTTATCATTATAACTAAATTAGTAAATCAACGTGGAATTTGAACGAATCTAAAGTTCAAACTCCAATTGCGTGGAGGAAAACGACGCAATGTAATTATCAAATAGATTTAAACACGCACTTCAAACTAGTGCATCTACTTCGTTAAACCGTGTACTAACGGTTATATGTAGAAAGTAATATATCTTGAATGCGCTTTCTGATGAAATAATAATTAGCGTTGGCTCCCCGATGAATGACATTTTACAGTCGAAAATAAATTTCAAGCACTTTTATTTTGTTTCGCGCCATAAGAAATCTGAGGAGCACTTTCTTGGAGCTAACTAAATATCAAATACGCGGATATTAAAAGTTGGAATGAAACAGATAAAGCAAAATGAAAATGTGCACAATTACTTAACTTTAATAAGAAACGTTATTGCAAACAGAAATTTATAACTGAACAAGTTTGGTAGCAGCAGTTTTTTGTCAGAAATTATTTAAGTAAAACTAACTTAACATTACAGGGTAATATATATATATATGTAATATATATAACGTAATATTACACGAAAGTAAAATGACAAAGTTTGATTTTAAAATGTAATGCAGATCTTGGAGAACGCTTAAACAATAAAAACCATTTTTAATAAGCAGAGTATCAAATTATACACAATTACAGTAATGACGATTATACTTATTCAATAAAAACGTGTATCTTTTGAAAACAATTACACGAACGGTGTGAGAAATTTATAGATAAACGAAAACAATCTGTAATGTATTATTTAATTATTCAACTAACCATAAACCGTTAAAAATAAATTTACCGATTATCAGGAATAAATGTAACGTAACTTTTAAAAAAGTTCAAATTAACTGGCAATCGAAACAAATTTGAATATTAATTTTAATTTTAGTTCACAAGTATTCTCAGATCAAAGGTATAAATTATTAATTATTAATTATTTTATAAATAATATATACCTTTGAACTGAAAACAGCTGTTTAATCAAATTAAAGTTAGTTTCAATTTCTCAGTGTGTTTACTTATAACATTATCAAACTTTGCATAATATTTCATTGTTTCATTTGTGATTTTTAACCAGGTATTAACGAATATAATAAAGTAATGACGCTACCTCTCTGAAATCGGTCGACCAGACTGACAAAAGTGTTTCATCATATAAAAGCAATTTTTAATTGGGTCAAAATAAGAGTGCATTTCCTGCCCGAAGAGCATTATGTAAATGAAACATAACAGGGAGCAATCCTATGCGCAGTCAACACACACACAGTTATGGTCGTGTCAAACGCATGGAATAGCGTCTAAATGAAAATGAGTAGGAAGGAAAGTAGCGGTTATGAGCTTAGTATTGGCGATCGTCGTGATAACAATGTCATATTCGTTGGTGTCGGCGATCGTAATCGTACAATAAACTACATTTCTAATTATTATTAAACCTCGATCCCAATGAGATAGAAAGACAAACATGAACTACTTGCGCAAAAAATTGCGATGTTCGTGTCACGGTTACTGGTCCCCACAATTAGTTCATAACCATTCAAAGAGTAACACAATTTGCCAATTGCATTCAAGAATTAATTTCAGCATAGTAATCGCTGCAAATAACGTATTAATCGTTATAATTTGTTTTCAATCAACGTTGTTAAACAATACGAACGCAAGAGTGAAATTCAACAACTGGTTTGTGCAATTAAACTTTGCATGTAAATGCGTGGTAAAAAATTATATATACATATATATTTGTACACGGTAAAAGTTTATTTCGAGTTTGCGTTGTTTTACCCGCGGTGTTTAATTTTCGAAAGTTTTATTAATCTTTCCAGTTTATAAAATTCGCCAAATAAAAGTAGACTTACAATTAAGTATATAGATTTATTAAAGTTTCACGATTCGATATATATTCTATATACAAAATAAGCGTTCGTATATCGTATAAATTACGCATTTTTTTTTCTTTTTGTGTATATGTATGTATACCTTATACGTATGTGCGAGATAATAAATTAATTTATCGACAACAAATTATGATTATAATAAGTACAACTGTTTTTATTTGTAAGTAAAGAAATTTATTGATTTGATTTTAAATACCGTATCGAATTATTCCAGGTTCAGTTATAGATTATACACGTGGTTTAGATAAACATTTAGCATTGCCGAGTAAAAATGTTCGATGTATTTCAATGTCCTATTTTATTATCATTCATTACGTTCGATTAATGAATTAATAAGTTTGTGCATTTGCATACGCCATAAATACTTTTTTCAGATAGAAGCTGTACAGTTACACGCAAATATCTAAAGTTTATGTATTCATTCGTAACCTCGCGATAGGAGAAAAGTAGGACTTGAGCAATAATCAGATCAGAACCGATCAGCGAAAATATATGCTTATAATATTATTGAATTTTGCTTTTCGCTTCCAAATATTTGTATATAAAGGAGTTTATTATAAACTTGATGGTAAACACGATTTGTTGGTTAAACAAAATTAATTTGTTCAAACCGTACAAACTTTGTAAGGGATAAATATACTTCTCGGTTGCTTCGCTTTTTCGTTATTAACTCAATTTTGTTGTTGGAATTATCGTTGCATCGTTTGGCACGGTAGAAAGGAAATCGCTTAATAAATTGCAACGAAAATGTATAATTTTATTGCATAATGTAAGGAATAAAATGAAACAAAAGCGGGCTAAATGTTATCCAATAATTTTCAAACGTTCCAATAATGTTCCTTTAAAGTGCAGAACGGATAACAACAAATCGCAATTTATTCATGGAAAATGTGTGATAAGATATTTGTAGCCAATGAATTACCGATTGTCCATAAACTTTATATATATTTTATTAGAAACTTAGTCCGGAATAAATGTGTTTGAAACAACAGCAACATATTTCATATAACTGAACGGAACAGAATATGGAATAAAATAGCAATAAAATTAATGATAGATTAAAAATTATTTAGCATTCACAATGCAACATAATAGATTATGTTAAGATTCAGTGCGCAAGGAAATTGAAAGTGTTCAATGGACAGAGGTATAATGAAGTTGTATAATTAAATACAGCAATAACTATATAGACGATGTAATTCAACAATAATTAAATCAATAATTTTAATTATCTTAATGAATTCCAAGATAAATTTATTTCGTTTTAAAAACAAATGGTTTACTTTCAAACATTTCTGTTATCAATTTTAAAAACCACAAAAAGTTCGTTTTCACAATGTCGACAAGACATTATGGTAAATCCCAAAAGTAATTCGATTCTTATACACGTTTAATTATACGTTATTACAATTGCATAATATTTAATACATTTATTCTTATCACTGTATTGATATGCCATCAAACACAATTTCAGTTAACATAGTTATTTATATATAATTATATTATCATCAACACTTTCCTCGTTTTATCAATCAAAAAATTCATTCCTATCAAGGTTTTCCTTATTTCATCATGTAAAAAATTGAATAAAAGTGTTATGTCACATTGCAGTCATTCTTTAAAGAAAAAGTTTGCTCATATGCCATTTCTGATAGATAAATAATTCCTTTTCAGACTGAATGGCGTTTTTATTGAATAAATTAAAGAACATTCAACTTGATAGTTTAATT
>JABFQC010000295.1:0-30410 GCA_022817085.1 Psilanteris sp. ZL-2020
GTTGCATTTATTGAAACATTTTCAATACATATTACAACGTTTTATGCAATTATCACTGCATAACACTGCCGTCATAGGATTCATCGTATACGTTGTAATATTTAATACATTATTTCTCTCAGTGTATGTTTATTTCAATATATATTAAATTAACTCCCAGCTAATAAGTTAAATTATATTGCTCTAAGTAGTAAACATATTCATAATTTATTGTATTTTTAAATGTATACTATTTTCAATATCAAAATTGATTTTGGATTTAATATAATTTAGTAAAAAAATCTAAACAAAATTCGAAGTTATCTTTACTGCATGCATATGAGAATAATATATATATATATATATATATATATATACAAACAATTAATATTATATAAAAAACATCATGCTTAACATATGTATAATTTACCATATCGTAACTAATTTTTTATTATACTGAGATTCGCCGCACGATTTCGTGAAAAAATGTTACTTTAATCTTCTAAACATTCGTTAAGACATAATTGGAAAGCAACATGTATAATTGATTTATGCATTTTATTTCATTTCTTGTCACGTATCATACGGTATTCTGAAATTGTCTGAACAAAGCGAGCAAAAAAAATGGACGATTTCCCAAGACTGGAAAGTTCGAAGTTGACGCAAATGGTAATTATAAAAACGCGCAATTTCGCGCATTGCTTAATTCCTTATTATGGTTGTCATTGAAATTTATAAGACGCAATAAAGTTTTAGCGTCTGTTCTGGCGAACAAGCCGGACAAGCCAAATGCTCGCGCAACTTTACTTCGTTGTTATTCCATTTTTATGCGCCGACCGTCCTCACAAATCGGAATCGTCGTTTTGCATTAAGCTGCAAATTCATTCGGAATTATATTGCCAACTACGAAATATAGCTTCGAGTCACTTAATGGAGATAGTTAACATTCCAGTTAAGTCAAATTAATGTACTGTAAATTAATCTGTAACTTTGGCTCAGTGAAACGAGCAATTCATAAATGACACTGAAAAATGCGAGCGCGAGTTGCGCGACGAACCCAGCAATTATTTCGCGCAAAATGATTCGCCTAATATCGTTTCTCAGCGACGCTCGATACCGCCGAGCTTCGCGAAATGCATCACAAAAAACGGTTCGCCTGAGTCGCGCTACATTTCATCTCGCCATTCGACCGCACGCTTCTGAGCATTTCGTATTGAATCCGGACTGTTTTTGTTGTTTTTTTTTTCCCCGACGCGACAATACAACCGTCATAAAGTTAATTAAAACGAAATTGTGCCGACAAACGCGCCCCGCCTAAATGTTAACAAAATGATAAAAGGATGGCGCGCTCGCGGACAATTAAACGCGAATTCGGGCGACGATGAAATAGTTCTTCCGGAAAAATTGCGCTTGCGTCGGTGTAAGGGACAAAAACACGCGTAACAAATGCTCGAATTGATGCCACCATTATAAACCCGACGGCATTTCTCTGCAGATTATGCACTCGTTGTAATCCGAATGAATCGACTGTCACGTCTATGGAGTCACAATTTATGCGATTCTTCAATCCAAATCAAACCTCCGAAAGTTTGATTGGTAAAGCGTGTTTTTCGCGTCGAATGTTTTTCTGTTGCAAATGTCAAAGGTTAATAGCCAATTGTTCGGGTTAATTTGTTTGCAACCGATTCATTTGATTGTAATATACATACGGGAAGTATTTTTATTGTAAATGATTGAATATTTCATAAATTTATATTGTTATGTGTTGTTTTGTAACGATAATATATATAAGTATTGTTTTGATATATAATTCATTTCTATATACAGTCTTGTATATACATTCGTTTTATAAACAGCCTGGTGACTGTTATATTAAAAAGTATCAATATAAATTTACTATATAAACTATACAATTATATAACACAATTACACGCTAAAAAATGTTAAAAAATTACTGAAAGTTTAGTCAATATTATTAAAAACGCAGTAACTCACGGACAAAACAAAAAGTTAGTCCGAAAATTCCGAACTTTTGCTGTAAACATTGATGAATTTTCAGTATATATTGACAAACATTCATCAATGTTTACCAAAACTTTCGGTCATTTTTCTATCTAAAATTTTGTTTTGTAAGAGTTTCTGTGTTTATAATAATATTTACTGAAGTTTCAGTAATTTTTACTGGAACATTTTTCTGCGTGTATATGTTCTCAATCAAGGATACTTCCATGAATTTTAAGGTAATTAACATACGTTTTATAACGACAGATGATTTTTCCATACATCTTATTACAAAGAAAATTAACTCTAATTTGCACGACATCAATATTACTATTTATATTTCAACTTTTGCAACGCGTAATTGGTCTTAACGCGACGAATTCCCCAGCGCAGTCAACAGCCCTGAAAACGTCTGGTATTTGGCAATCGTCTGTCTGTATTTGTGATTAATAATCCACGTCTAAGAAACAGCTGATGAATGAACGATGAAGATGTCGACATACAAACATTCGCGAGACACGCGGAACGCGTCGAAAACTGCCTTGCATTATTCGCCCGTGTGCATTCAAGATGATCTCTCGTTAAGGGATGCCGTTGTGATGAATAATACCCGCCGGCAAAACACAATGCTCGCAACGATATATGCTTTAATCGTGCAAATGAAAGCCCGAAACGTGATGGCACTGCAGATCGCATCGATTACGTTTCGGTTCCGGCGTTTGGGTGTCTGCGCGCGTGCGGATGAGTGCGTTCGCGTCGGATCGCACGCACACACGCGAGTCAGTTTTGTTTTACAGCCTTGTTTGCGCGCGCTCTTCTTTTCGCAGTATCGCGAAAAGCACACCACACACGCGTTAGGACAATAATCACACGGTGAATAGCCGCGTTAAAGGTTTTTCACTGCTGTCGTGCAACTTTTCAAAGCGCGCATTCTGTGACTGGTGTATTTCAATTTGTCTGCACTGTCCGCGGAATGCTGATTAGGGATATTAGAAAGAATCGTAATTAGGTGAAGATTCGACGTTTAGATTATAATAGGACGGTATGAGTTGGGTACTTTATGACCTCACCATACGATGTCGTTATATGTTGATTATATATATATATATACATTCCGTAACGCATCCGCCGAGACTAATTCTGTAACAATCTGGCTTGTCTATATATTATTATGCATATTAGATTATAATTATTATTGCATTGTTATGCGTATTATCCATTGCCGAACCAAAATTTAACAATAATTGCAGTTAAGGAACAACGTGTACGTTTAATGAAAATCTTATCAAAAATTCGAAATTTCGCAGCAACCAAGACCACAATTCCAATCGCTATCCTGCCTGATTTTATCCGCGCATTACTATTCCGCCTCGGAAAAACCAGTTAATTTATCAACTTCTTTTGACAAGAAATAAAAGAAAGCAGTGTCTTATAAACATTTTATCTAATCTCCTTCGCGCTGCACAATCTCAACCAGTTCAAGTTTTTACATTTTTATGCTAACGCACGATACATTCAGTAGACTTCGCGAACGGAGTTCTTAAGGATTATCGTGATCCTTCGTCCGGATACCATCTTACTTTTTTCTCCCGAGTCATAATAAATTCTAAAATAACGCGACGCGAACCAAACGGCTGCGAGAATATTTCTGGTCCACTTTACGGTCCAACGCTCGAATTTCGAATCTGCGATATGAAGGTGCAACTAGTTTAAAGAGAGAAAAAAAAGAAGAAGAAAAAAAAAACAACCAACCTATATGGAACGCAATGAGATGGCGTAGTTCCGGGTCGATCCCAAGGCGAGCTCGTCTGGTCGGTTCCTGGTATCCGAGCTGTTGCAAAAACGTATCCTGAATTTCCAATGGTCTCTCGTGTGACATTAATCTCCGTCCTGGCTCGCCGCCATACTGAAATTATACACAAATCGCAGATTATTATATTACATTGGCAATGCGTAACGGACCAATAACCCGGGGGGACAATTTTGGCGTTGGGTCAAAGTTGCCGAGCGACGTTCGTTAGACCGGTATTTCCTTGTCGAATTCGAATTTCAATTTCACGCCAAATCTCCCCGGGCAAATAGTCCGTGGGAAAATGTCGTCCCAGCAAAAAAGCTCCCGCGCCCCATTTAGCTGAATCGCGCGTTTTAGCGAGCTTTTAATTGTGCGAATTTCAAACCAGCGAATTCCGAAATTCCTGACGCTCGTTGCTCGCGGGTGGCGCAGTCGTTACCAACGCGAGTGTCGGAAACAGTCGGAAACACCGCGCCCACGCGGACGGTGGTTTATTTGAATCGAAAATAAAAGAACGACCAGCGTTTTTATAGCGCTGCTTATGATTTCAGTAACTTAAACGCGATCTTATGGCCATCGAGGTAAATGGCAGGTTTAAGTGATATTAATAAATTCCATAACAACCAAGGAGTTTGCGTGGAAAAAGCATTCGTAAGCCAGTTCGTAAAACTTTACGATCGAGGGTCGTACATTTAATAGCCAATTACAAAACGACGTTGCATCTTAATAGCCAATCACATTGGCGGAAAACTCCGCGATCCTCATCGTTGCATCTGAGCCGGTGTTTTTATCGTATCCACTGTATAACGTTTTCTTAACAAACTTTCAAACGGTTATAACATACTAAACGAAATTACACTGCATAATTGAAATTAATTAAACAGCGTGATAAAGAGTTTTCGAAGTCTTAACCGAGTTCAATTTCGTCCGGAGTTTCTAATAGAATTTGCGCGCTCGCTGCGAAAGTCCAAACATATAATTCGAAATCAAAACGGCGCTTAGTTGCGCGGCACGAAAAAGCGCGCTGAATATAATTTCGGAAGAAATTAATTCTTCGCCGCAGCAGCGATTGATTTCGTTCGAGCACGCGATACTGCGAGCGCGCAAAAAGTACCGCTCCTTTATTGCGATTGTATTATTCCGAACTGGATTATTAAACGAAACAAAACGTTCGCGCGCTGCTGGAAGGAAGAAAGAAGGAAGGAAAGAAGGAAATAAAGAAATTTCACGTGACTCGGTTCGTTCCATTGTAGCGAGATTCCGTTTGCACGGTGCTAAATTTTTTTCAACGGTGCTTTATAAAGCAAAAACGAATTACATACTTTGTTTAAAAAATTGTCCCACCCTCGACGTGCTTTGTTATCTTCATTAAAATCACTAACTCTCGTGCGATGAATTTGTTAAACGCGAGGGGGTGCGAGTGAGGGGGAAAAGAAAAAAGATACGCACACTCACGCGCGAGTTTCTAACAACGATGAGGGAATAACGTATATAACAAATGGTGATTCGGTTGACGGGGGAGTTTCGGCACAAAGAGTACTATATATTTAATACGATTTTTAATGACATCTTGCGTTCTCGCGGAGAAAGATATTTTTCGGTGGTAATTTTGGAAATGAACAGCAATTTCCTGAATTTGTAATTACCGTGGTTGCGATTGGCCGATAAAGGACCAGTCGTTTTGTTGCGTATACAATTTTAAAGACGCGCTTCATGTTGATTGATTTGACATTTACGAAATGTGGGTCATCCTGTAGAGATTCGTGGAAATGAATTATTACTTTTGTAATGCACCGACCTCCGTCTGATGAATTAACATTGTTTTAAATGCCGTTTCGACGAAAATCTGATTTACAATTTCAAATGAATAATTGTATATATTCGTCGTTCAATTATTAATACACATATATATATAAATATGCATATTTCACATACGCGACCTGCATGAGATGAAATGTATTTTTAGACGCAACGTCTGGATTGAATTCGAAGATCTTACGATGTAAATAATTATTGATTAATTTATAATAACCAATAACAACTGATATCAATTTCACCGGCCGTGGAATCCAATAAATGATGCACAAGTCCTAATTTTCGCTTCGGAATAGGTGATAAATGATATTCTATAATTTGTAATTAACATTTATCGTGAAAAAATAAAAAGTAAGACATAATAAATAAGAAGTCGATTTCTTATAAATAAATCAACTATTGTCATAAAAACATTCTGTAAAAACTAACATTTAATTAATTAAATTAATAAAATGGAATTATTACATTAGTGAGAATAAATCATTTAAAAAAATTTCATTTCATCAACTGTTTCAATAATCCACCATATGTTGTGAATTCGACGCAAAGAGTCAAACGTAAACTTATTTAACGGTCAATGAACAAAAAAAAGTCCCTGCTAATTTGAATACCGGTATTTAACGTAGTAAATTTTCATTGACCATTTCTAGCATTTATTTGAGTAACAGGTGTAATTTATAAGATAAAAACTGACGTACTGTTATGCCGTTCGGGTATCTGTCATTGTGACTGCATAGCTCCGCGCAACGCGCGCTGAGTCACCTGTCATGATGTAGTGCGCGCACGCAGCAGGTGCAGAATTAACGCCTTCATTTGAGAAGTCAGGTATTATGGGACCACAAAAGTGCCTCGCCTTGACGGATGGTAAACTAGGAACAGGTGTGCTACGAATTCGGCGTCAGTTAAAAGACAGAAACCCAGTTTTACGCTAAACTAACACTACTTTGGACTCGCGTTCGAAAGTGCATTAGGCGTTTTAGCACCGGGAAGTCGTTACCATTGTAGGCCATAACAAGACGTTCATCACGTTAATAAAAAATGAACAGCAAAACTCGATGATACGCCATTTTGTCGGCAGTTTGAGCATTGATCATGCTCGTCATTAAAGGTTATTCAATCGCGTGAAATGCGATTATGATCAACTGTGACATCTGTTTAATTCAATCGAATACGTTCGCTCGAATTTAAGTCTCGGCCTGCTGGTCCGAAATTCATGTTAATTAATTTGTTTTAATCAAATGCATTGTTTTTCGTATACGCTAATAAGTACTAACGTTTCGTCCATCGATTGACTATTCAAATGCAGGCGGATTTTCAATTTAACGCTAATACGCAAAAGTAATTAATGTAATATCAAATGCCTATTTAAATTGCGTAAACTGCACACATGCAAACGTTAGAATAATACTATATTATTCCGAACGAATGCGTTATTTATATCGTAGATTTGTGCGTTAGTTCCGGTGACCAACGTCACCGTGTCGTCGGGTGTAACGTTCGGGTGGCGCAGCCACGGATCCCCGACTCTCGACGCCAAAGTACCGCAATTTCTTGGCAGCGCGATGGAAAACAGCGCCAATTGAGTAAACAAAGAATTAGGCGCTGTTTACAGCGACGCGGTCTCCAAAGCGTAACTAATTGGAGGGAATGTATATGACTCATTGACGTGCAACAAGGCAATTAAAGGCTCTCGAACGAGCCACAATTCCGCGCGTTTAATTACGTTCGCGTGGTGTCTCCTGCGACGCGCAAAAGTCCGCGGACGAGTCCTTTTCGTTTCGCTTTGTTTCGGATCCCCAACGGAGTTGATCCTCTCTCGAATCAATGGCGGAACACATCGCGTGCGATCAAAGCTGATTTACGCACTGTGTCCGCGATCCCCCAGAGGTGTCTGATATATATATATATATATATATATCTATATCTGAATACACTCACTTCGAACGTAGAGGTCAGAAACGCGTGAAGCCAGCCGTGAATGTCAGTTTGCGCGAGGCGAGATAAAGCCAGACGTGGTAGACAATCGAACCGTAAAGGCGGCGGAGGCGAAGACAAAGATGAGGAGGCGCGCGTTGTTTTCATTGCGCTGACGTTGAGTTTTCATTTGCGCCGAAACGCTCGCTTTCTTTTTTCCGCGCGGACCTCGCTGCCGACGCTCCTCTTTGTTCGAACGCGATCAATCCCGCCGACGAAATGTTTGAGATTAAACAAATACGGAGGCGGAATCTTTTAGCTGCGTTTTATTGCGATCCTTTTGTTTGCAGCATTGCGTTTTTATGCACCGAAATGGCTCAAAGTTGTCACTCGATATGCATGCAATTTATCTTCCGTTCGAAAGACGTCCCCGAGGAAATTAAACGACGCGAGTGCCGCGCTCGTTGCATCGACGTTTTAAATATACTGTGGCATTTTTAAGGCGACTAATGAACGCTTGAATTAATTGCGCCGCGTTAAGTCGCGGCACTTTCGTTATCCCGCGTGAATAATTTATTAATCAAATGGCGAACTCTGTTGGCTTCCTTCTCTTCTTCTGGATCACGATCGTTTAACGCTCGTGAGATAACGCGAGTCGTGGTGTCCGAGCATTAATATCGGGCGCAATTCGCGGGAGGACAATAAGAGACTTCCTGTCTTAGTCTGAATGTTGTTACGTTAATATTCATGTGTGTACTATTGATATCGTGAATTTGATTAATCGCAATTTTGATTAATATCACCTGCGGATGGTAATCGGTGATTTTAAAAACAATTATATTTTTATATTATATTTGAAATTGTGAATGTATTTATAACTCCGTCGGTAAAGTAGAACTAGGACGGTGCCTTAAATTTCGTTAAAGCATTGAATTTTAATTTAAACGCGTTCCACACGGACATTTAATTGCGAAATAAATATCATAACGTGATTTCCAATATGCATTTCATTTAATTGAATTAATATAAACAAATTAAACGCACGTACAAATCGATATCATTATATGACTGTCATGTCTAACGCAGGCATAATTAACACGGGACTCGCAAATTCGTTCTTAAATAAAACGCAGCGATGAAATCAACGCGAAATATTCATTGTCCCGTCAATGCTATAAAATCGAATATTTAAACACTCTTAGTATTTGAAGATCATTGTTTTTAACGCGCCGTCTTTTAAGCGCGCTAACGAACTGTTTAATTAATTGTGCGTTAATTAAGATATATACCGTCTCATAATGCCATCCAAATAACGCTTCATCAGGGCGCTAATTACTTTTCACGTTACAGTGATTAATTTACAAAAACGTCGCAATTCGACGAATTCGGGTTCGATGGAACGTCTCGGATACAAGCTCCCTCCCTCCGGCGATGAACGAAAAATGAAAACAAACGTAATCAAATTAGTCGCGATAAGACCGCGAAACACGATAAAAATTCCTATTAAAAGTGCAATTAAACTTGCCCCGAAATGGAGGAGTCAATTTTCATCAACTTTCGCTGTTGCGCCAAGTGTATGCAGAATTAACGACCACATTGCGTATAAAAATTGCACAGCGAATTATAGACTTTGAAACGCCAGAAACAAAGTTCGCTCGCATTTTGTATCCCATCGCCTGGTTTTCGTTTTCTTTTTGTCAATCTTATGCATCGCGAGTCACTGAGAAAAATGGCCCCGAACTTCGGACCGAGCGATCGGGAAAAAAATTACAACTAATTATTAACCGCCAGCCCGTTCATTTTTTGATGCCACATAATGGGTTGCTTTTCGAACGCTCGACAGGGCTTTTCAATTCAAAAGATAACATAACTTGGCCCATTCAAACCACTTCGAGGTTTTAATCATAATGAGGCGTGCATTACTGATCAAAGGTCAAAATAAGCGCCCGGCCTTTGAAAATCCCAAGGATTTGAGTGCTAAACACACATCTCGGACGGTTTGGATGACGCGCCGGGCATCGCACAAAAGATCGCAATTTTCGACGCAACGTTGTCCAGATAATGATCCCGCGTTGCGTCGACGAATCGTGTCGTTGTTAATACATAGAGATACTTTTTTCATCCCGTCGGCCAACAAATCTACGCTTTTTGTTTACTCGCGACGTAGGGTCTTTTTTCTTTTCGACTACGTTGCGATTGTAACAGTATATAAAATAACGAGGCTGAAAATTACAATAACTTTTTGTTATCGCGTTTTCGCGACGGTATATATTTTGGGTTTAGATTTATCCCGTTTTTGCCCGAAAATTCGATTTCGAAAATGCTGATATATTGGCGTTTGCTTTATAGATATTAAAAGGATCGATGGCACGGGATTAATTCGAAGGAAAATAAAATCATCGCGCGTATCCAACTTGGATATTAGTATTTAATGGGAAAAATGGACGGAGCCAAATAAATAGGTGATTACAGTTGCGCGTGTTATTTGTCAAAAGGTTGTAAATCGTGTATGCAAATGCCATGCCGTTAGCGGTATAATATACGTTGGAAGACATTTGCGCTTTGTAGTGCTACTTTCATGCATTTTGCACCACTTCGTTAATGTAAAATATTTGTAAATAATTGAAATTGAATTTATTTTAAAATCTGACCAAAAATCGTATAAATTCGTAGTGGAAATGCAGTGAAATCATTCGTGCCGAATTTGATGTAAACAACACAATATAATTTGTATAATTTAATAAATGACATTAATTCGATTAATTGGTCGAACGTTTGTGAACAACATGTTGCACTATTTATTTATATAAAAACAAATGTTTTATTTATAAATGACTATTGTTTCGTTGGGAACCGTCATTCAAGCGAATTCCAATTCAACGCAGAATCCCCCGAGTTTTTTCATGAAATATTTAGTTCTAATTAACAGACTGATAAATTTCCATTTATATTGGAGCGTTCTGACGTTTAACAGAATGTTATGAAATCGTAATATCAGGTTATGGAAACATATAAACAATATTTCACCGATTTAAATTATTTATTGCCCCGGAAATCAGATCGAAATTTTTTTATTATCATCCGCGTTTACTAGATTAGGGTAATTTAACCGCGATTAACATTTTGCCCGCAATATCACAATATATCGGGCAGAATTTAAAAAATATCGATCCCCTACCGTTTGAACGACGGCAGATTCATACTGGTTTATTTTATTCGCAAATTGGCTAGAATTACGCTGCGGGCTACAATATCAAATCTTATCAGTTATAATGCTCCAATAAAATACAATTTGATACATATTATTCAAATTTTATAACTTTTTCAATGGTCCCTGAAATTAATTTTAAACCAACGTTTGCATTTCTGTATATTTAAAAACTTATATGATTTCGATATATCCATACATACACGTACAAAAAAGAATTGTATTAAAAATTTCTATAGTTCTGTGATATTCAAAGAATATTGAATCAAACGTTTCAAAATTACTATATTACTAGAGTAACTTTTTTAACTACAATATAGTACTATTTACTGCAAGATGTTTTACCAATTATTACAAAACTGCGGGATAATAAAATAACATAAACTAAAATTTACTATGCCTTATGATAGACTTGGCTGTGTCGTAATAGAAAAATTTTATGCTATAAAGGTTTAGTAATTTCCGTAACATTAATTGAGATATTCTTAGCATTCTAGACGTATTGCAATCTATAATATAACTTTTTCTACACGTGGTTCAAACTACAACTACTGGCAAATTCTACGTCGCTCTTCGATATTCTTTTAATAGCATTTCATTTGGTAAATGCAAGATATTCGAGAGATATACAGCAGATCATTTGATAATCAACGTCAGATCTTCTAGAAAAAGTATTAGTCGCTTTGCCATTACGTGCTAAAATAATTTTATTTGTGATTTTTTCGAAAGATTTTATATAGATTACGGACAGTATCCGCCTAATATGTACTTTATAATTTCGCCGAACTTTAATCCGCGCTGTAATTTGATTAACAATTTAATGATTTAATCCCGCCTTTCGGCGTTTAATAATAATAACGCCGCGCACAATATTCGCCTCAGGGAAGCTTTTATAAATTATTTAACAGTTACTTTAAGCGCGAAAAGAAATCGAAACAAATTGCATTTAAAACAGACCCGCCTCGTCAGCGAAGACGCTTATCCGAATGCGAAAATAACTGCATTTGCGTCTCGCGAAGCATTATCCCGCGCCGCTAAATTCTTAACAAATTTTTAATGGATCTTTAATAACTTTCCAATAATACCGGGCTCGCGCGTTTGTTTCGCGCGATCCGAGCGACGCGACGCCGCCTACGAAAGTAATCACGGAGTCTTAGAAAGACGAATAACGTGGATCCGGCGGTGCCTTCGTTATCTCGTATTCACCGGCCGAGAACTTCGCGTTCGTTTTTTTGCGGACCGTGTTCGGAGAAAATCCATGAATTTCCCTTTTGCCCGAGGCACTTGGCTTTTCGAGCAGATACTCCGGGCTTTCCGGAAACAGCGGACGCCGACCGCCCAACTGATATTGGAAAATTATGTCGAATGCCAATGGACGCGGGCTTCGAAAGCCCCGCAATATAATAGGGGCGTGCGGCACGAATGACCCGCGTTGCAAATGTCCCGCAAGATCATCGATAACGTCCATTGTGCGACCCAGTCTTTGCGACGATTTGCCAAATTCTAGGAGGGTTCGTCGTCCGATTTCTGTGTTTCCCGATCGGAATCAATGCGACAACGAATCGCGTAAATTTTCAACTGGTAGAGACCACTCGGACAAGTCATCAAACCATCGTCGAATTTCCCTCGTCCGCGCGGAACCACCTTTCCCAACTGACATCCGCGAAAGCCGAGTTAGAAGTCAAATCCAAACTCAGGCTGTTATTAATTTAGCCGTTCGATCGTTGCGTGCGTTTGATCGCAAATGACCCCGGCATTGCATTTAAATTACACGTCGGATTCGCGCGATTTTCAAAAGGAACGGCCCCTCGAAAGGGTTTCTTTAATTTTCCATTCCGCGCGTTCCAACTGGAAAAATCAGATTTTCATTTCGCTGCATTATTCGAAAGCTTTTGACTCGATCTTAATATCAATCGAGGCGCATTACGCGCGCCCACTTCAGGAACACAATGCGCAATGCTCCTTTGCGAACTTCTTCCATTACTAAAATATGTTCGCATGCCGCATCCACGCTCAACTTTTTTACCCCGGCAAAACATCTACACGTTCTCGCTTTGCGAAAAGCTTTTACGCGCGCTTAATCAAATTTTCGTCGGCGCTTGTTGCACGTCGTGCTTTTCTTTTCCAATTTGTCATCTTTAAGCGAGGCCACGGGGTTATCAAGTGGTTGCGGAATTGCTGCAGACATTGCCACTGGTATCCTCCTGCTCGTGATCCCGTTAAGATCCCGTGCTCTGCGAGCGTGACACTTCTCTTCGGATTTTCGTTAAGCGGATTAATCCAGCGCATCCGCTGTACATCATATCTGCGCTATTGTACGACACTTTCTCCGTACGAAATCGCCGAGAATTCGCGCAATATTCAATACCATAATTTGTTCCGTACGAACGTCTGTGCGTGTGAATGTGTGTATGTGGGAGGGGGGAGGGAGAGGGATTGAAACTGACGGTGGGTTTGAAGATGCGAAACACTTAAGTGATTTGATATACAGCAGGTGTTAATTGAACTTAACGTTTCCGAAACTAATTTCTGGAAATTGAAAGCATCCTTGGGAAGAAGGTATTGTTTCAATTGGGACTAATGATTGTGTCGTTGCGAAGATGTCGCTAATGGTGTGGTTGCAATGATGGCACTGGTGTCTATATATAGGTATATGTGTCAGTATGAAAATCGAGAGCAAGTACAATAAAAGTTTCGAAACAGTCATCCAATGAGGATGGAAACTCTCGTGGTGATTGATATTCTTACATCTTATGTTGCCCAATGAATTTCGTTGGATACCTATTTTACGGCCAACTTCTTTACGGATTTATTTTATGGTTTATCACGAATATTAAACGTAGCTCAAATGTACCATTTCGATGTTGGACAGGATCATTGAAGATGAATAATTGTTTGATATTAAGTTACGACATTTGACTATGTCATAAACGTGTGATTTAATCAATATCCAAATTGTAGGCTGCGTACTTTCAAAATATCTTAAGAAAATAAAGTTTATTAATATAATTAATGATTAGACTATATTGAGAACGATATAGGAAATTGTAAAAGTTGTTGTTATTATTCCATTGATAATTATGAATAAAAGTATTTAAAATAATCTTTTGAAATTAAATTCAAACTATGTTTAATTATGAAATTTTCTTGCCAAAAGTTGATTCATATTTTCCAGTCATATCGTTTTCCTTCGTTGCTTTAAAAAAGAATTTCAATTTAATAAAATTTTTCATTTTAAGAACAATTATAAAACTTCTCGCAATACTGGAATAGTATGCATTTTACTTTTGTGCATGATACGCCATAAACATTTCTTAATAACAATTTGAAAGTATCTTTCTTTATGAAAAAATCGTAATATATAAGTTTTATTCACAGATTCGTAACATTTTAATGTAAAATATAATTTAACCTGCAATCAAACATAAAATGTATAACTTTGTTTTACATAATTATATATAATTAAAGTATATTATTAGCAAAAGCAATCTTAATATCTACACTGCTAAAACCAAATTATTATGATATTATCGCAACCATAATTGAAATTTTATTATTGCAAAAAGTCTTAAAAAGCGATATAAACTTTAAAAGGGTTCGTAAATTAAGCTTATAAATGCTTGAAAATTCTTTTAAGTTGAGCAAAATCCTTAACTGGAACTCAGTAAATGGTTAAAGAAGATGAAAATCTAAATCAATTGTAGTTTGCTGTTGAACGTATTACTACATTTTATCAATTTTTGAAATTAATAGAAATTTGCATTTACTCTTTTTGGCAAGTGTTAAAAATGTTTGAAGAACAAATATCTAATCTCCATCATTATACCTGCGGGATGAATATATGTGTTCATTAGAATACATTAAATATAAGATATATTCAAAGTTGTTGTTTTGGTTCTAGATTGTAGAATAATGTTCAAACTCAATTGTAATCCGAATTCAAATATACTGATTAGAATCCAGTTCCGAAAATTAGGTGTCTTAGCAAAGATGTGATGCACGTTCATTATCAGATGTGAATAGGATAAGGTGATACAATGTACAAAGTTCACACAGAACAATCCTGTTATAATGTAATTACAATAATTAAAGTTGTTGTCTAGTCGTTACGTTAATGCGGTTAATATTTGGATCTCATTTGCACACATTGAGATGATGTATAAGAATGGTTTTGTATTATACTTTCAACTCTATTTTAATGTTCTTTAATGATAAAATAACAATCATAATAATACATATTTAATTTCATTATAATTACTCCAGACTATCCATTTTCCTGTACATAACAGAGATTAGCATAAATTTATAATTGTTGATGTTATACTTTAATCAAAGCTTTCATTTATAATTTGTAATAAAATTTAAAGTTATGTTCAATCTGAAAATTAAATAATGATGGAAAGTGGTCGTCAATTTGTTTCGACATAAAATATTGATTTTTCTATGTTGCAACTAGAACAAAGGTATTCGTCGATTCTTTCTTTGAGTGAATATGAACGGTGGTAATGGCATTAACAATATTCCGCGGTTATTAATTTTATATTGTTTACATGTTGAAATATTTTATGAAACGCGTTACGTTTTATGTGGAGCATAAGTTTTAAAAACTTTTATTTCGTAATTCGAGATACATAATTGTGTTTTATAGCTGCACCTATTATCTTTCTTATCCTAAAGAGACATTGTTTGCACACGAGGGTAAAATATACCGTAAGACTTTGCACATATTTCTATATAATTATGTAAATATATCACAAAGAATTACCAGGATATAACATTACATTTTAACATATAAAATAAAAATAGTAATATGTTTCCACTGTTGATGCATTATCATTATTTAGAAAAGCGTCGTTTTTACGACAAAAATCTTTTATTAATTTGGATCACTTAAAAGAAAAATAAAACAGGATATTATTCTCTTATGACTGTATTTTCCACGGGTTGTAAAAAAATAATATTTTTTCTTGCCAAAAAGAAATTTGAATTTGAATTATAATCAAGCCCAATGACGAATAAGTGGATATGTGCAAAATAAAATTTAGTTTTTTTTACTTCCTATATAACATATTGTAACCGGTGACGCGCGTTCTTCTTTATAAGGTTTATAACAGGAACCTGCAGTTCTTCCGAAATCTTACAAAATCGCTAGTGTATGAAAATATTCGTATCACTTTGCTCACGTTGCATAAACTTATGAAATACTCGTAAAAAATACTTTATTCGGTATAGAGTTTCTCATCCTGCGTGCACACCTAATTAACTACTCTAACAATGATATAAAATTACCTACATTCGTCATCGCAATGTATTTCGAATTCATTAATGACTAATCATGTCATGTATAATTTATATCAGTTAAATTAATTACCTAGATTTTAGTTTGTATATATGTAGAATGTATAAAACATTCTTTTACTTAATTTATTGCTTATTAACATAAATCGTACTCTATTTGTTTCTTTAATTTATTCCAAATTAATTTATAAGAATCTGTTTATATTTATATTCATATCTACCACATATTTCATATCACACGGAGAAAAATGTTTCAATGGCACTAATAAACGATATTTTAAATTGAGTAAATGTTTAATCAATCCAGCAAAACATTTATTTAAATATCATATTTATTAGTACCATACATATATTTTTCTTCATGCACATTATCAAAATAATATTTTTGTTCGTAAAAAATAAAACAAAATAACAGCCTTTATTCAACCTTAAATATATTCTTTAGCGTATTTCAAAATATTCCTTATTTATGCTTACCTGTACAAAAATAGATAGCTCATTTGTTAACAGCATGTCTCTGCAAACATCTTTGGCAGTTGTATCCAATGTAAGGTACACGAGACTGCTATCGACTCCGGTGTGTACCCGCACCCAGCCACTTCCGTTTCCTATTTCTACACCAACGCCGGAATCATCCCACGTGGAGTTTGACGTTTCCCTTTTAGACGACTTAGCAATAGGAGTGGAGGTCTGAATGGAATCTGTACTAAAGCTGTCGTCTTTGTCGAAGGAGTCATTCTTTGGATCGCTATCGTACTTCTCAATGGTCTCATTCAATTCATGCAAAATCTTCTTTTCCATCATGGAATGCTTCTTTTTCGAATAACTGCCCTTTGTCTTATCTGGCTGACTGTAGATATCCATCTTCTTCTCCCTATAAAGCTCACAACTGTCCGAACGAGGTGTTTCCTCGCCTCGGAAATTGACAGAAATCCTAGTGATGTTACCGTCATTCCCAAAACAAGGTTTAGCAGCTAAACTGAAATTGTCATTCGTGTCAATGGGAATTTCCTCCACGTCTGCCTTCAGCTTACTTCGAATGGATTTAAATGCTTTGGAACCAGACGACACGGAGGACCCGTCATTTTTTTTCTGTTGCTTCGTGGAAATTTCTTCAGCAACATCTTTAGCCTTCCTACGCCAACTGCCTTTCGCCTGTGATCTCCAAGTCTTCTGCTGGAACTTATCATAATTCGCCAAGATTTTCTGATTCAATTCGTGGATCAGCTCAAGCCTTTTTGAAATCGCTTCATTAGTCTTGTCTATTTTCTGCTTGGCATGCATCCAATTCCTGGTGTTGGCTGTCACTTCCACGTCCATTTTGGTACTCTTTTTCTGACTGGTCGGAACTTCTACGCTTTTGTTCCCAAAACTCGATACGTTCATCAAATCTAACGACGGCTTCTCCGTCTCTTGTTTAATTTCCACCGGTTTCCTAGGTTGGCTTTTCGTCTCCGACCTTTTGCGGCTTTTCTCGAATTCAATGCCTTTGTTTTTGTTTGGACGAACCTCAATTCCTGCACTCGAACCACTGCTCAGGCTCACTTTTTCGTTCAGTTCCCAGTTAATTTGTTGCGGCAATATTTCCGACAAGTCTTTGTTGAATGACCAGTTTGCTTTTTCAGTTAAGTCCAACTTCGAAGAAGTTACCGGATATTTTACGTCCTGTTTTGGTAGCAGACCCCTCGTTGAGGACAGACGCCGGGATTTGCGTAACTTGGACACCGACTCGGGCAACAGTTGAACTTCTGCGACGATCACCATTTTTTTCACTCATAGGTAGGTTCAAGGCTAATCAAGATAAAACACAATGTTATTAACAGATTAACCATTTTGGACACTCAGTGCTACTTATCGTCTTATAAGATATATTAATGATCATTATTCGAGGAGCTAATCTATTTTTAAACGTATTCTCGTTATATTATTTACGCGGTTTGTGAATGTTTAACGCCGTGGCTGAGAACCACTGGCGTGCTCTCATTTTCATTAAAACGCACGCCATTACAATTTTATTTAAGTACTTACACCGTTATAAAAGGTAGAAATAAATATATAATTATCAAAGTAATTTATGTAATATGTTGAAGTTGATTTTATTAGTGAAATCATTATGCATCTGTTTGCTTTTCAAATGAATCGTTCCAATTGTTCAATTAAATTAACTAAGTTAAAAATAATAGTAACAACTGCGTCGCTCATCATTTATCTTCACAAAAGAGTATAATTCCAATTCATTTTAACATAAAACCACACAGATTGTCATAGCTGGTTTGTAGTACTAGTTGAACTTGTATATTCAAAGATGCAGCAATCAGATATATTATTCAAAGTCGCAAATATTGTATATAGCCGTATTTCTTATCTCTTTGCTTATAATATAGAAACGTAAATGTAATCGCGTTTCATATAAAAGTCTGTTCTGTATAAAAAAGCAAATAAATAAATAAAATGTCTTCAGAATTTGTTGCAAGCACATAAGCTCTTATTTGTTAATATATATCTATCCTATTTTAAATACATTGCATCATGAAAGTCGGAATGTTTTGGCATCGTGCCGCATATATTATGAAATATAAAAATGAATTTGTTATGATTCGTCCACCGAGAATAACTGCACTGAAATTCACACCCCGACGCAAAACTATTGTCCACCAATCCCTGAAAATATTCAAAAATAAAATATCAAAAAATGCCCGAAATGTTAATTAATTCAAATAAATCATTCACACCCCAACAAATAAGTTTCATATTCAGTTAGCCTAAAACTTTATAATTTTGTATTGTTCTGTATCAGCAAAAAATGTCAAAAGTTTGCATTCAAAATTTTCCACTATTCGCAGTAACCCAATACCATTTGCTGCAAAACTAGATTTTTCTTAGCCATATTAATTGCCCTTAAAATAAACTATATTTCATACCGAATTTCGTCCTGCGTTCGAGACTAATACGATTCTCGTTTCCGTTTCAAAAACCCTTCGTACCCCTCGCGTCAGCTTTGCGTAATCAAATGATTCGACGCAAAATCATTTCGACATAACCGTCCACTTTATTTGCGCAAAAAACCGACATCCATATTATTCGCGCTCGACGTAATTCCGTCACTATTTTGTTACTTATTGCGGTTGGCTTGGCCGGTGATTTTTATGCGACAATCGTATATGTGTCGCAACGTGGCACCCCGCCATTTGATTTCCACCGTACGGTTCGCGACCCACACACCACATATCAACGGCTCCGAACGTTACGACACGCTTGGAATCCTGCAGCTCGTGCGCAAGAAAATACATTTACTTTCGACGAATATCGCATGTATCGCGCGATGACAAAGCTCGTCGAAAAATGTGAACCAAACAAGGATTCGATTTCGAGTGAAACGCGCCGTATGATTTATTTATCCTGCGAACGGAAGCCCCGCGTTTTATGGCAGTCATCAATTTCTAATTTCCCTTTTAATTCAATACGGAACGATCGAACGGTTCTCGCTATTTCGTAATTGCGGAATTTCGCTTAAACGCTCCAAAAATCGAGTCGTTGCGGATACTTGAAGTAACGCAACATTTCAAGGTCATTTGCTTTCGTGTTGCATCGGTCGGTGATTAATGTTGATTTCACATTTGCGCGCCATCATTCCGATTCTGGTGGACGAATAAATTGGAAAAGTTGCATCGTGAGGCTGAAGGAAAAAGCGTAACGCATTACGGACGTTAAATAAATGGGATTGTTTTCGCGATGGAGGCAGACGTGGGTTACGACGTGCTTCTTCTATCTCGCCGGAAATGAATTCGTAAGTGTTTCTTAGTTTAATCTGGAAAAAGGCGCGCGTTATGAGTTTCATGTTTCGAATTGCTTCTAATAGACGGCAATGCGAGCGTGTTTTTCAGCGGGAAAAGATGCGCGCATTTGCGACATTTCGCAACTCACCGAAAGGGGTGGTGAGTGATACGAACGAAGCAGGAAGTTTCGCTTGTGCGAAGCAGTTGATTTTATCGAGGTATTAATTTACAGTCGAAGTAGAGTGTTGGATTGGTTTCCTAATGGAAGACAATATTCCAAGACTTTGGAAAGGTGTCTTTCAGAGGTAAACAAAGACGACCGGATTAACCTTCAAAAGTGTTGACATGGTAACTTGACCTTGAAATTGACTCACGTCGTAAATTCGATTCTGTTTACTAAACAATCTATAACTACAGTTTGTCACTAATAACAATATCAGTGGATTATTCCATCCCTTGATTGGAAAAGTATTTATTTCGATGGTCTTTGTGATTAATTACGAGTCGGTGGCGAGACCGTCGCTTCTTTGTCCGAATGGTTTTTGTTGCAAGATTCGTCGGCGTTCTTTCGAAAGCATCGCTCGGATTTGGCGAAAAACTTTTGCATGAACACGTAAGAGTAATAACCCGTGACCGGATGATTCACGTTTCCTTCACATAATTATAACGACGCCAATTTCAACTTCACAACCGCGTTTAATCATTATCAGATGTTACTTTGAAAATTACAGGATTGATATTTTATATTTTGATGTATGTTCATAAAACGACGTTTCGTAATGTATCAAGAGACGCAATATTTAATCAAATTCAACAGCGCAAATCGAATATCGATGTAAAATAATAGTTATAAGCTGGCCGTGCGAATGGCAATGTTGCGCAAATAATTGTAGTTCCGGTTATATCACGTATATATGCGAGATGTACAATACATATACACAAATGTATCTATATATAAAATATATATAATTCGACCCATATATAGTGGTCATTTAGAACAACGTGGCGCGATTAAAATGTGCCGATAATAATTGTTCGATTTCGTCTGAATTACAAGCGAGCCAAGTTGGCTGAAATAAAATCACGGTGATGTTCGAATCATGCCGTTGAATAAATAGAAAAACGGCAGACAGTTCTTCCCTACTCGCGCTGATAAAGCCGATCATTCAATGCAGATATTTCGTGGCTTTGATTCTTAATTAAGCTGAATATTGGGAAAGAGAAAAGTAACAAAAAAGTTAAAGGATAAAGCAACTGATATTGAAGTTGAATTCCAAATATATATTAATATGCACTCGAATAAACAACGTCAGAAAATATATCATATTTCAGTAAATATGATGATAAGAATTACTATACTTCAATTTGATTAAATTTTTTACATAATTTAAATATATTATAACGTGCGTTCGAAATTTGCCGACGTTATACAATAATTTTTAATGTCTTATCAATTACATCCTACTTTTTAATATATTATATTTAATTTTCGACTGTCACTCACTTACACATTTTTTCGATAAAACTAACGTTTACATCTGTACCATATCTCAAACACCAATAAAAACGTGAATCATAATATATATTTTATTAATTAATTCATCAGGGTGATTCTTATTATTGTAATTTCAAAAAATTTGCAATTCGCATATTTTCTCATTTCCATCATAGACACAAAATTGTTTCTTTACATTCAAATGTGTTAACCGGAGCGACTACTCACTTGTTCTTCTCTTCAGCATCGGTATTAAAAACGCAATTATACTATTAAGCACGTTCCATTTTAATCCACCAATTAAAACTCTCACTCACTTGTCGTCCACACCCGTGCACTCAACTAATCATTTCATGCAAAAATTCTGTATAGTATATATATACTTTATACATATATAGTAAATATATGTGTATTTATACTTTAGTATCACTATTACACTTGCGTCTAAGTTTGTCGTCTGTCTTTAAAAAGCAAACGCTCGAAGGTTTGAAGCACGTGGAAATTGGTCGTTACAACAGAAACACGAAAATACAACTGAGCCGGGAGAACGTCGGGGGCACATACGGCAGGCACGCATCACCGGCACTGACCGCCATTCTCGATACTTGTATCGCCACCGGCATCACGAATAATTTCAAACCTACTTTGTCTGTGGTAGTCTCAACCCCCTCGCTCCCCGTCCTCTCTTCCTCAATATTCTTTCCAGCTATAAACTATTTGCATAATTTTATTACACTCGGTTCGTAATTTGTATTAACATCTGTATTATTAGTTTGCTTCTGTCGATGAATTGATTACTTTTTCGGCAAAAAAAAATTATATGTAATCACCTGTCGATGGTTCCTATTTTATTCCGCATTACATAACATTTTGTAGAATCGTGATTGCGCCATTCAAAAAATATTGTAAAGAATAAACATTTTGTTGCGAAATGTTTATTTGGAGAAACATAATTCAAATAATAAATATAATAATAATAATAACAACATAAAGGCACATATATTTATATTTCATAATAGCGAATATAATAAATTATTGCAAAACTTGTAACATAAATAAGAGTGTTTTCTCTAAAATATTTATTTCAAAAAGTTTATCTAAATACCTATTTTTTAAATATTTTGTAGTAATAATTAATCATATATTTTATTCATTAAATTTATGTCTTAATGAACTTTTAAATGTAAAGAATTTTAAAGAAATTAGTACGTTGTGGTATGTACTCTGACAAAATTACAATTAGGATGGTAGTATATAGTGACAGCCGATTGGTTGAAACTATATTAAATATTTAAATTTGATATAACTGCATTTAGTGTCCATGATAGATAAATAATTATAAAAAAGTATATAAATAAATGTGTCAAGGTTATACCATATAGTCTCACAGTTACAATTTGTGTTCGCAACAATATAAGTTTCTCAAGGCGTAACTTCGCACAATATATGTTTATTGACCTATCATACATAACATTAGTAGTATTTCAAGATGTATTAAAATCGATACAAAATAAAAAAAACTTCTTAACCGAAATAATTTACAAATGAACTGAAAAGTTCGTTTTACCGGTTGGTATGAAATATAACAGTTCCTTATCAATTCCCATGTTTATCACTAACCTTCCATAACCGACGGCCAATCGCACTTAAACAAGGAATATATCTTTCACACGTACAATTGCGTTTTCACTGTTACAGCTCGCAAACTGTCCGAGAATAATAAAAGTTCGATTTTACTTTTATTTGGCTCATCTTCGTTTCGAAACACTTTCACCGCGTGATCTCCTAATTCGGCCAATCGTGAAGCGATCGTTTGATAATTGACACATCAAGCCTGATATTCAGCTGCGAAGTGTCACCGGGCGGATGCAACAAGTGCACTCCTGCCATCGATAACTCAAGAACAAATCGCTCGTTATGAAAATCCGATTTGCTTTGCAAAAGGGCTCGAAGTGGTTGTTACGTGATTTTAATTGTGGCGAAAGAAAACGTGAAATATCGGACGAGCGGAACACAGACACAGGTGCGTTTACCTGAAAAGAGAGGCGAGAGATAAAAGTGACGGCCGAAAGGAAAGCACGAGTGAGAGCGAGATAGAGGGAAAGAGAGAGGGAACGAGCGACCGAGCGAGAGATAACACGAAAGCAGACAAAGGAGTAACGAGATATGTATAGTCCTGTTCCATTCCTCTCAGGGCCAATATACGCGGCGCGACGATCGGGTGGGGGAAGGATGTGCTCTTCCGCCCCTGAAAACTCTTTCCGTTTGGTTGCACTTCGTAATGCGAGTTCATGTATATAGGTTGATCTGCGCCAAACCGCCAATTTCATTCACCTGAAGCAGTTTCGGCGATTGACACTGACGAGTCGATTACTCGTTATTTCGTGAACTGTTCTGCTTCTGCGCTTCGTAGTCATTTTTTTGTTAAGAAAACTTTTATTTACAAGGATTATGATAAACAAGGACGAAAGACTGGTGAAAATGTAGAAAAAATAATAAAAAGACGATTACCTTTGACAATACCGATTGGTTGTTTGTGTCAATAAACAATGACGAAGGAAATTTGTGGTTGAATTAAAACAACCTGTGTGCTATAGAGAGGCTTTAGAATTATATTTGAAAAACGATGCCGCGCATTGTTCCTCCGAACAGAACTTAAAAAGTGACAGGAATTATTCGAACTTGTTTAATACATTTCTGTAATTACGGAAAAAGTAATTACGCGAAAGAAAGGTGGAGGCGAAGGTTACCGGTTACCTCGCGACACGTGACAGGTGTTCCCACGATCCTTCGCTTTTCACTTTCGCTAGACAGCCGGTCGCGTCCGCCATTGTGTCTTTCGCAGGAAAATGCTCGCTAAGGTGAACCAAATGATTATGCGCTTAAATTTTGTATTTTGCATTGTTTCATTGGACTCAACGGTGTCTTACTGTCACGCGAGCTTCGCGACGAAGAATACCGCATTCTGCGTGCCGGATATGAATTATAAATGCAATAACCCGTTTCTTTGACGAAAACGATCCGAAGCTGTCTCCCGATGGGCGTCAAATTGAAATCGGACCGTTCCTAACGGAATTGGGGCGGGGCGGGCTATGGGAATTTTCTGATGGGCGAAGATTCTTTTCGAATGATCTTTTTTTCTTTTTTTGCCAATTACGTATTCCTTTCATCGTGAGATTTTATTCGTGTCGTCTTTGAAGCTAAGCAATTCATACCTGGCACAGTATGTATCATATGTTATTTAAGCGCGATATTTGTTACCTTTTTTAAATCGAGGATCTATTTTTGTATCAAATTAGAAATTGTAACACGAGGAATGAATTAGGGGAGAAAATGGAAGGAAGATAACTGATTTTGCAGAAAAAATATCTCCATTGCAATTAAAAACCATAGAGAGGGTGTAAGGGTTTTTCTATCCATCTTTATAATTTCAAATAAAATAATATGGTTTGGGTGCAATATTTTCAGACATTAGTCAAATTATTTTGTACATTTTTTGAAGATCGTTGAAATAATGATTTATATATTAATAAATAACAGTGAAGGAAAAAACATTTATTTATAATTATACACCATTATTAAGTGATTTTAAAATTAAATATCTCTGATACGCGCTAATCCGTATCATAATGTTTTTCCTGTGATTTTGCAAGGATTATTTAACCCGTCGATTATTCAACGGTTTATTGGATTTACTTTAATCGTACCTCGTTTATAGATTCTTCTTAAGAACAATTTCGGAAAACGTTATTGAACATTAATGCGCAGAGTGTAATTGTATTTACACCAGAAAATAAACGAAACCTGAACTTCAATTAAGGAAGCTGAGGATACATATTATTCTATAACTTCATCGCTCAGACAAGTAAAAGTGGAACGAAGAAAAGTTTCGCGAATTGTCGGCGCTATCGCGTTCGCAATTTTAATGCGCTTCATAAATTATTTTCACAGAAAGGACGTTTACTGCGCGATGATTAATTTTGCGAATCGTTCGTTAATTGTTTGTGTTGTTCAAAGGCACGAAATTATTGTTTCACGTGCTTAGCCCGAGATTATTCGAAGTTATTAAGTGCTCTGGAGATTTGCATACAAAAAGATTAACACACAAAGAATGTTTTGCTTGCATTTTAAGACATCACTTTCACCGTCTAAGATCAACAGTTTGCAGTCATACTTGTTTTATCAGCAAAATTATGATGGTTTTTATTTAAATTCAACAAAAGGAAAAAGTGCATTATCTCTGTCTCGTTTTCTCCGATGGTAATAAGAAACCGAAATACCAACGAAGGAAATGAATCTACTTGGAAACTTGAAATTTGAAGAAACAAAATGAAATCCGAAATTTACTTGGTTCAGTTTGATTAAATCAAAGCCAAATTTTTTGGGCGGACAATTTTAAAAGCGTTTTCAACACAACTTTCTATAATTACGTATATAAAATTAAAAAAAAAAAAAAATACGAAATAAGAATTTCTAAAAACATTCCAACTAATTCTTATTTGCTAAAATCGATGTTTCAAGTGTCCGAATTAAAACACTTAATTTTAATAATTCACTGTTTGCAGAACGCAATTCATATACACGGCGCAGCTATACTGACCTACTTCAACAAACATTTCCGTGCATTTCTTCATCATATATGTAATCAAACCAACATTACCATTTATTTTCAGTTTAGACTCAGTAATGTACAAATGTTTATTCACTAATCACCAATTATGCCATATTATAATAATGTTATATATAATTAAACGATAAACACACACACATACACACTCATATACGCAGCTCAACCTAACCTAAAGACAATGTAAACTTTCGAAATACGTATGTCGACCCAGCGCGCGTTCCAAACCGCACACGGAAAATCAAAATAAATACATAAATAAATAAACCAAAACAAAAACCAAAACAAAAACAAACGACGAATAAATAAGTAATAATAAACAAACCGGCAGGAACACGTGAACTGACACTTTTTACAAAACGAAATATAAATCCACACGTCATTTAACTCGGGAGCTTTTTTAGCTTGCCGGCCATTCAAATAGGAGCATCGCAATTAATAATAATTATTTGAGTTTCGGTCAGCGCGAGCGTAAAAAAGTACACAAGGGCGAAGGGAGTCGCGCTTCCGTCGCTCGGTTTCTTTTTCATTCGACGCGCACCCTTCGCCTCGGTTTTTTTCTTTTTTTTTTCTCCTTTTTTCCCTCCTCTTCTCCGGCGTTCCGCTCTGCCGAGGGCTGATTCCTACTTCCGGCACGATTCTCGAAAGAGCCGCAATCTCGACTCGAGTGGGTCGTTACTGTGGCGCTCTGTCGCAGAATTTATACGAAACGCCGAAAGACATTCAGAAACCGTTCAAGTGTTAATGAATTGCGCAGCTCCGCTGACCTGCTCGCACCTCCGAGCGCCGTCTCCATTTGAGAAGCTTTAACGAACGTAATGCACTTCGCGAGTTACGCGCTCATTCAATATTTGAGCGCTCGGGATTTTGCGATTCTTTCGTCGAAGCGGAACTTCGAGATTGTTGCGAGATCAAAGACGATGTGTTTCGTTTTACCAGGAGTCTCGTTAGAATGCCGAATCGTATAATTAAGACCTTTTCAGACTCCGGGATTGTTAACGTCTGATTCAGTCAGACGATCGCGAATAATTGGTCGTTCGACGTAACGCGTCAAAATTACATTGCATTTGACGCAAACCAATCCGCGATAATTTATTGTACTTATATCTGAATTAAACATATCCAACGCGAAGTATTGTCCAAATTTAAGCTATTTTTAAACACGTAAAGCAATTTTCGTTGGTTTCAAAACGACACAAATGCCATTTGTTGCGGCGAAATCGCTCCCATTTTTCCGAATAACGCTGGCGATATTTTCCTTGACGAGTTTGTTTGCGGGGAAAAAGAAATATCGACGAAAGGCGGTTTGATATTAGGAAACGAAGTTAGTTATTTAAACGACGTTAAAGTGGAGTCTAAAGGGAACTGTAGCAGACGTTATACGTGCCTTTATTTTTGAACGCATTTCTATTTCACAATACTTTTTATCTTAACTCGCGAGCGAAATAATTCATAATTGTTCGCCAATTATTTCATTTTTTTTGCACATAAAACGAGCGGAGGATGAATGGAAAATGTAATATGATATCAAAAAAATTCAACAGAAATATAATTCTCCGTTTGACACACTTAGCAATTAAATGGTTTAAAGCCTTGAAGCTGAATGCGAAGATTTAAATCATGATGTGAAATAATAAACGTATATATATATATATATATATATATATTTGTAGGAAAAACATATTAGTAAGTATATTAATAATTATTTAGAACAAATTATAAATAAATTACTTGGCAAATTACATAGTTGCGTTAGGCATAGATACTAGTGCATTTGTCGATGTATATTGCGTCTGTATGTATATATGACCTAAGCATTAAAGCATGAAGGAAAGTCATGGTTGACTAATAATCGACGTACAAAAATTAATTACCCAGCGTTTGGTTCGAGTATATATGGTAGAATTGATATTTTTAATTATTGATCATTATATTAGTAATGCTATTCCAAATTAAAGTCAACATAATTGGCACTGCACAATGGTTGTAGGTTTTATATCTGGAATGAATAATTTATGTTATTCCGATACACGGTGTATCAACTTCAATATCTATATATACATATAAATGAATACGGGAAAATGTATTTTTTAACTAACCAGCATATATACCGCTGCTATATATTTATACAATTTGCGTCTATTTATTTTTTACGCGCAGCAACTAAATCAAATCGAATCATATATTTTCGTCAAATTTAAACCACCGTAACAAACTCATCGACTTCTTTTTTATTCCAACTTTCTTTTGCTCTTCAAATACATATACGACCGTAATTCGTATACGGGATTCGATTATTATTTAAATAAAGGATAATTTGAACTAACAGTATTATCAGTTTTTCAACATTTAATACTATTATTTAGGTCCATTAACATGTATTTAAAAGATGTATATAATACAGGGAAAAGGCCGGGTTTCCATCCTTTATACCGGATCCAATTATCAATGCAACGTTTACAGACATTCTGTGCATTTTGTTCGATGCATTCACCGCCAGGAATATGATTATCGAACGCCCGTCCGCATTATTGACGAACGCGTTACATTTTTACGAAGCGTTAAAAGATCTTCAAACTCGCGCGTTCCAAACTTGCCGTCATTATCTTGAAAGATGTGTTCATTAGTTGTATGCAAGTATCATTAAAAATCGGACCATCCGCAGCAGCGGAATCTTTTATGAACGTACAAGTAATTAATTTTGATTTACGATACTTAATACGCCATGCATGTTAGTTCGCATAATTTGATTTCGAACTTTGCTCGTGCTTGAATATTACCGAAGTTGATAGCCCGCGCGCACTTTATTGGAATACTTTTAACAGAATGAACAAACTGAGAATGACTGGGGCAATGCTATACACGACTTCTCACTGGTACGAATTAACTGGAACAATGTGTACATTTATAATGCCTCTTAATTAGCACGATAAATCCTGATCTTTTCATTTTTATTGAAATTAATTACTTGTCTCTGACGATCGGAGGAGGAGGATTTTGAAAGACCGAATTCAAACGAGGGGAGTTACACATTGGGTAAAATTATTCAATCCGAATAAGTACAGCTCCCTTTTTTTATGCTTAAAAGTCGGCGCCATTTGTACTAATTAATCGTGACTTTTATTTTATTATCGTTTGTAGAATGGATTTGTATTAAAATTGAAAATTTCACGAGGAACTGAAATAAGGTACATTTTTGTTGGAAATTAAACGAAACAATAAAACAAGTTTGATCGTAAAATAATGAACGTGTCATGTTTGTTGGAATAAAGTGGGAATAATTTTAAAATCAAATTAAGTCGGTTATTTGTATGTTTAAGTGAAATGTTAATTGCATCGATTGAATAACGAATGCGCGACATTTATCTTAGTAGATTAAGTGAAAATTTTGTTGAGCTTGCACGGCTGAGAAACTTGATGTATAAAGATATATAAAATGAAATTAGTCTGTATTACATTTGTGTTATGTTAGAACGATAGAAAATATGAATTAAATATAGTTTTATAGATAAGTATGGCTGGACACGAATTGCGTTTCCGCTTTAGACAGTGTACAAAACGAAAATAAAGGCGGTGAAGAATCTACGGAAAAGCAATATAAAAGCCGAGTTTGAATAAAACGATAAGAAAAAAGCGATACGTGGACGAAAAAACGATAAATAAAAGCTATGAAACAACTATGCGAACAATTTCGAAATAAACATGAAAAGATGGTGGCGAGACATGGCGAAAAAATGGTTCGGAAGGAAATTCAAAACCGGAAAGGAAAGGTGATTTTCAAAAAATATAGTGTATGAACATCCAGTAGATAAAAAGTGGACGCTATTATTAAAGGGATGGAATAAAGATTAAAGAAGAATTATTTTTAATGAGAAACTTAAATATATATATATAAGAATTGTAAGAGATTAGAACTAAAATGAGATAATAAAAGAAAAATGAACTAGGGAATGAGTTAAAATTAAGATAATAGTTTAGAAATATAATCGAATCTATTATAAAGACGGTGAAAATAAAATATAAGAGAATTTACAAGTGAATTGTACTGTGTTAGTTATTAACATTGTAATACAATTTATTAGAAAGAAACAATTAGTGTAAAGAAGATCAATAATTATTTTTTTATTTTTTCTTACGCTACAAAATGTAATATTATTTCTATAAAAAGATTGTAAAATTCTTAATAATTACATTTCATTCGAAATAATAATAAATATAATTGGATTATTGGGTATCAGAAATTGAAATAAAAAATTAAATATAAAAAATAGCGATTGGATATTATTCAATTAAACTGAATTGATCCGACTGTATCTTTTCTGTACAGTTTATAGATTTCCTTTCTGAGATTGTGAGTTTTCTATAAATAATTTATAGTGATATAAGTACATATATAAGCGTGGAAAAACGATATATAGATTTATAAGAAAACGAGAATTATATATAAATGAATAATATATCGTTTTTTATAGTAATATTTTTACCATTGGAACATTTCGAATAGC
>JABFQC010000296.1:0-30402 GCA_022817085.1 Psilanteris sp. ZL-2020
CATTCAGACGGTTGGTTATCTTGACAAAGGCTGGCTTGTGTTATAAGCAGCTAGACTGCGCCACCCAACAGTCACCTCAAACCTCAGAAATGCACTGAAATTCCCCGCCAAGTTTCTCTCGCGTTCATCCATGATCCGCGACTGTCCGCGCTGTCGTGCTCCGAAAGGACGTCCCGTGATCGAGGCCTGCGATCGCGGGACGTTCCGATTCTTGCACGCCAGCGAATCGATATTCCGCGGTCGCGCCGTGCGGCGTACGTCCGCGTGACGCGACTCTTTTACTACTTTCATCGAAACACTCGTTTATGCTTCGCGAGGAATCAGTGATTTCAAAATGTAATATATGGCTCCGTTGAAATAGTGTGTCATCATGCAAGCGTTGGCTGCTATCAAAAGTGCTCCAACATACATAAGTCGAATGATACAAAAAAGAAAAGGCAATTTATTGATTGATTGCTATTGCAACTAATAACACGAGGGTTGGTCCCATCAAAATCAACGATAGAAAATACTGTTTCGTCCATTTTGAAAGACCCAACTGAACGCGCGCAAGCAAGGAATATCGCAGTTAACGCTGCGCGTAAAATCTCCAATTAGATGCAAAGTCAACGGAGACCTTTTGTCCGCGTCAATCAATCAATCAATAATTACGTAGTTGCAAAAACAAAGAAGCGCTTGGAAAATGGAAACCCGAGCCGTCGGGATCGAGGAAAGCGCGCGCTCGAGAGATATTGATATTTCACTGTGCTTTAATCGTTTTTCCTCTGAAGTTGCATTGTACGAAAGGTTCGAAAATCAAAAACTATTGATCGTGGCGGGCGTTGCAATAAAACGCCATGGCAAAATGCAAACAAAAAGAAAGGCCGGAAAGATCAGACAAAAATAACGCAAACATTTTTTTCTTTCTTTCTTTCTTTTTGCAATTGCCAAAAGAATAGTGGCGTAATTATGCGTTTATGCTAATGTTCAACCGGACAAGAACTAAGCGTTGTACAAAAAGAAACGAGTATAAATGCAACATCAGATTTTTTGGCACTTGACCCTCGCGATCAAAATTTCGTTGAATAATTGTTCGACATCGTTTGAATGGTCCAACATATTCAGACGAGAGATCATTGCTCGAGCACCCGACTACTTCGTTCGACAATTGGTGCACGATGAATTTGATTAGCGTCACATGCGTTACAAGATTCTCTTTCAATCACCAATCAATTATTTGACAGGCGAGCAGCGCAATTCGCGGACTTGAACTAGATGCCGCTATCGTCCAAGTCGGCAAAAAACAACGGATAGTGTTTGTACTAGTAGTTTATTAAGCAAAAGTTGCACGGCTCTTTTACGCATTACGACGTTACGCGCAACAACCGCTGACGGTAACGCACACTATCCACTGTCCTTTGTGTCTCGGCGAAAAAAAAGAACAAGAACGTGCACCAACTGTACAGCGAAATATAGTAACAAATTAATTACGGCGCTAATATCATTATCAGAATTTATATTAAAAAATTGTGGGTAGAATAGAAAAAGAGCGAGATGCAGCAGCCCGAATTCAGAGTACAAATCTATACAAAAGCTGTAACAGATGGCCATTAATGAAGCTTTCTTTTAAATATAAATATATAGATAGATAGATAGATAGATAGATAGATAGATATCAAGTATAAACAATACAGCTAAAAATAACAAAAAATGTAAGAGAGAATGAGATTGAAAGAGTATAAATAATAAAAAAATTGCAAAATAAACGAAAGGAAACAGAGAGAAAACGCAACGCGTTATACGGAAGCACGAGGCGATCAATCCATCTATCCGATCGGTCGTTCGGGCGATTGTAATAAACAATATACAGAACGAACGAAAAAATGGTACAATATACCTGGGACGAATGCATAGGCAAGATATAATCGGCAAGTACACAAGTATAAAATATAGATATTCGGGTCATAATGCGTCATATCTCGGTATTACAACAATGTTATTGGTAGTATATAGGTGGAATTATTACAAACACCGAAACTGAGAGACTCACAAGCAGGAAGAGGAGGGTGTTTTCCTTCTTTTAGAGTTGACTGATCTGACGTTAACATTGCGCATCTGGCAGTCTGCAATGCAAAACACATTGGGAGGGTCAACATAACCGCTCAGTTGCGAGCTATTTCACAATCAGGCCCCGCTCCTCTCAGGCCCTATACCTTTTTTTCACGTACTTTTCCATCATCAACGTAACTTTACACCGATTTATAATTACTCACTATTGATTCATTACTGCTCGATTCATTACTGTTATTCATTTCTTTATTTACCATTTTGATCACATACCATCGATTTCGAAGCGTTCGCTATACCTTTAATCAGGCAAACCAACATCATTTATATTACGAAAAAAACACCAATTCTTAGACAGTCAACAAATATCCCGCTTTATTCATAATAGGTTAAGTAAAACCGATTGCTTATATCCTAGAATATTCCAGAATCGATGGTATCTTGCAACTGTGGAACAAAAAATCCAACCTAATTATTATAATTACTCTATGCATATTAATACTATTACTTTTTTTTTTTTTTTTTTTTTTCACGTTTTTATCATTGGTATTAATGTCACAATCATTTCCTCGACTGTTTCCAACACTCGTTCACATTTGTCACAATTTACGTAATGTATGTATTATATAACTCGTAACAAATGTTTGAAACGATAAATCGCGCGTCACTCTAAAATATTGCGTTTGGTCATCATCTAGGCCCGAAAGTTGGTAAATAAAAAAGCAAAAGAAACCATACAAAAGATCCCTTCCGAGCTCAGCGGTCACCTTTCTTACCCGAGTGTTCGAGTACGAACGGAATTCACTCTAAATTCGAAACAAAATTAATCAAGACGTACACGGTGCAAAATCAATTGAAAGTCTCCGCTACCAGTGTTCATTAAAAGTTAATTAAGTGGGGCGAATGAAATTTTGAGGACTCGGATGCAAAGGGATCAGGCGAACGGAAAAGAAAGCGTACCGAGAGAACATAATCCCGGTTGTTATTGTACGTTATTGATGTCGTTGTGATAAATCCATTATTGCAAACAAATGAAAAAGCGTTTATGTTTTTGTGCCGATTCAGTATTTTAGATCGGATTTCAGTTGCTGGTGTATGCGTTGCTGAGCTTTTAGGGGTTAAGAAGATTGACACAATATTTTCTACACAGTTATTCCATTATTCGCCCACATCTTATGAATCGCGCGTTTATTTGTCGTTCGCTTTTATAACTACCTCCCATCTTCGATATAACGCGGATAATATCTCTATCTCTTTTGATCGACATTTGTATCAAGTCCAATATATAAATACATTCACTATTTGGTTCACTACAATTCATTGTTTTTATCCGTTTTGCATGAGAATGCGATGCAATCATTTCGGGACAAATATAATGATACCAACGCTTTGCACCGTGTTGCCTCTTACCCGATCGATGTTTCTTAAATCTTACTCGTTTTGATTCACAGTCTCTAAGTATACCAAGTAGTTGATGAACGTTGCTTTTTGTAACCAGTGGGTTTCGATTAGTAATTCTTTTTTACGATTAAACAAACGATGTTTACGAAAGTGGCAGATGCAAGACTGATACGAAAGTTGTTGGAAAAGAATGTTAAATTGCAACGAAAAATGCGATGAACCAGTCGTTACATGCCTTTGATCATCAATTAAAAGTCAATGCAAAATGTTAGTGACGTCATTTCACTAACTATGTAGAACCAGAAAGGTTCGTTAACCTGTCTCTAACATTTATTGGAGCTGACGATACGAAAGAAAAGCTCACCAATAACATATTACTATTTCAATCTAATCTCGAGACTAACGAATGAGAGAAACACGAACGTAATGAAAAAGAGGTAAACACAGACACAACGAACAATCAAGTATTTTCAATCAGAACACTTTTTTTCGCATAAAATGAGACTACAGTAAAAACTTTGGACTACAATAAAAAACTTGTTACAACATTTATATATGCAAGTATATTTATATATACATAAGATTATAACATGTCACATACAGTGACCTTTGCTTTTTATTGCGAAACTGTTAATACTTTTTAATAATTTGTTAATGACTAATACAATAGCAGATATCGTTAGTTAACTATGAATATACGCGTTGATTACTATAAATTTCGCCTCATTAAATAAAAATTCCGATTGAATTGAATAACTACGGGCAACAAGAAACGTTTAGTTAAAAACGATTCATTTTACAATAAAATTGTAAGAGAAATTTAGTTTCATTTATTGCAGAGATGAGTCTATTTTAAACGAACAGTTACTTTGACCTGAATTTAATCTTTGTACATTTTCATTTAATTTAATAATGCACACTTTTTTTCTTCGCGAATTTGTATGTACCGATCAATTCGATTCATATTTATCATTACCTTGTCGAGCCAAATAACACATATTAAATTTAAAAAATTAAACTGCTTTAAGTTTAGATTAAAGTATGAAGATTTCATAATAGATTCATGTTATTTGAATTGTATATTAAAGTTGATTTAATGACAAACATAAAGAAATGTGACTTATAGATCTAAAAATCGAAGAAAAAAAAAAAGACGAGGGAATTCCATCGTTCGATAAACCAGTTTTTGTACTCCGTATGCAATCAGCAAAAAAATTAGGGTGGTCAATGGTGCTCATGATTTCAGTTGCGAAATGAAAATTCAGACGTCTATGAGCGGGTAAAAAGTACAATGTACAAATACATAGCGGCTAAAGCATATAATAAATATTCGAAAAGCGGCGTTTAGATGCACATCCTCGTTCCGGAGGTTCGATTTTATCCAAATATGTCGACTCGAGATCCGAGTTTTAGACGAAGAGTTCGCAACTCGAATATTGGAAAATGTTGAATTGGAGTACAACTTGGGTTCCGATGTACATATAAACACAATACCTCACTATACCGGATCATGGCATACATCTATTACAAGCTCCGAGCTGTAATGGCGTGTCTATACCTTGGAGGATACATATTCGTTGACTCAAATTCATCATCCGAATTTTTTAAATGAAAACCTCCATAATAAACGATACGAGCAACTAACAGAACGAGGTTTTTGCGAGTTTTTAAATTAATCTACAATTGCATTTCTAGGCAAGATTTTAAAATTCTCAAAGTGGATTGTTATAAATTTTATGCATAATCAACTTATGTTCAGAAGCGCGTTTGACTCAAATAATATATTACAGTATGATATGCGACGAAAAATATAAAACCATTCCATTCTAATTGACAGATTAGCATCAATTTTGCTTACTATTTTGAAGCAATACAGGCAACCATCTAGGAAATTTGAAATCAAGGAACACCAGAAACTTGATTTACATAACTCAATCCCAATCCCCCTCTTGGCATGTGGCGTTGCGCGTAAAACAGTTCTGTCACATTCACCTCGGATGCAACGAGCCATTCAATACAATTTTGTTGCGCGCGACTGCGAGCAACAAGTGTTGATTCGAAATTTAAAAAGTTAATCATTTTATTCGAATTGGACAGTCGTGTATGGTTACGCAAAATAACAACAACTATTACAACAACTGCGGATTATAAATAAATGAGCTGGCGAATGCAAAGGAACCGCGGAACAAAGAAATGCGCAAACTGGAATTCGAGCAATTCAGAATCAAAAATTTTTTAATATCAACGCAAGTTGTTACTCATTTTTTTGCATCGAATCAAGAGACGTTAAAAATTTCGAGTCCGATATTTGCGGTGGTTGATTCGCGTAATATCGGCTCATCGCAGTCGCCGGTGAAAAATTTAATTACAAAAAAGTTTTGGCATTCCGTCAGTTTGATTTAGCCGCTGTAGCGCGCTCCTTCCGCGGCTACGTGTGTACGTGCATGCGCTCTTTTTTTCTTGCTTTTTACGCCGCGTCTTTTTTTCATAGTCCTCCTCCTCCCGCCCGTAGTTCTTCTCTCTTTTTAACTTCATTTTAGGTCTCGCTTCGGTCGCGTATCTGCGGTTTTTTCGAGCCAGACATGACCCGACCACTCTCGATGCCCCGCGTTGCTTTTTATAAAAGCTTATGCAATATTTTATTAATAATACAATATGGTACCGAGCGCGCACCGAGAGACGCAGCAGGAGAGATATCGGCTTACTTTTGCAAGCTGGACATGGATTACGGGAACCCACTTCGTTATTGGTCAATTCTATTGCGAAGCCTTCTTCATATGCGACTCTTGCCTATCAGCGAGCCTATGTGCATTTTTTAGTTTCATTTCAGCGCCACTTTTTTCAGCCCGTCACAAGTAGCCGCGCGCCACTTTTTGTTCGACAACAGTTTTCCGTATGCATTTAACTTTTATTATGTTTCAGACCTGAAATATTTTTCAGCTAAAGCGTTTCGGCTCAATTCAATCAATTTGTAGCACCATTACAAATCACGTTTTTTCCGACGCCATTTCTAATAGTACGCCAACGAACGACTACTCAAAATTTATCTACAAACTATTTTGCAACAAAAATCTGACAATACACGATTATTATTAGATCTTATTTGATATCTGGCGGATATAGTTAGCCTTTTTTAAATTTCAGGCAAATACTTTTTTATTAAAGCTATTAGCGGTTTGGTTATCATTTTCATTTCATGTTGTATTTTTTAATGCGCCCATTTTTATATTTAACTTGGTATTGCAAAATCTGATCGTGTATCTCTTTCTCAACATTTTCAAAAACATTTCCAGCACACCTAATGCCAAATAGTATATATAAAAACGGAAAAAATATTCTGATTAATTGAGAACAGTCTTAAGTAATTTAATAGCAATTGAACCCAATTTATTGCATAATAGAAACTCTGCTGACCAAACTACCTCCAAAAAGCAAAGTTTAATAATTGCAAAACTACACCTCTCTCTTTATATGAGATTCGAAATTGTTGTTATCACCATAATTATAATTAAAATGAAAATGATTACAAATTTTACACGACAAACTATTATTAAGACTTTGTTTCAAATATATGAATTGATTTCAATTTTTTAATATCTAAATAATTGTCAAATTAATTAATTGAAGTAATTTTCTTATTTTATTACTTCAGCACGATAATAAAATCATATTTATTATAATAAAAAAACATTAATTGCATACCTGTTTACTCTAATATGTGGATTGCATAATGTTAAAGTCAAGTACTAAATTTTAGATCGTGTAATAACAATTTAAATTATATGTTATAGACATTTAATTAATCTATGATTTACACATAATAACAATGGTAAATTAAAGCAGAGATAGTTTTTGATTTTCCTTAAAAAATAATATTACACGTGGAAATATATCGAATATTATGAAAATGGCTTAAATATTCTCAATTAAATAAAATAGAATAAAGTGTATAAACAAGATACAAACAAATTTGTATTTCAAATTATTATAAAAATATGTCGACGTACGTATTCAAATTTTCGTTGTGTTTAGCTGTTATTGTCATCGTTACTACGATATGCCTCATTGAAAGTTATAAAAATGTAAAGTAAGGATTAAATTTTAATTTAATTATGACCTATTTTAAGAAAGTATTGACGTCATACTTATTTTGTTTATAAAATCGCATACTGTACTAGAATATATCTGTGTACAAATACAAATATTCAAAGCATATAGTATAACGAATTATTGTAATTAATTATTTTCAATCGATTTTCGTTAACGTAAACAGCGGTTGTTGATATAATCATAAATTATATACCATGTTCAAACTTTGCGAACAATTAAATATAGTTTACACAAAATTTGCATAAATGCATATTATATCTTGGGTGAACATTATACTAATAATATACACAATCTTAAATAAACTTTGTAATAAGATTTATATAAATTTTAGGAAAAATTAATTTGGTGGTTGGTTTTCTTGTCTTTCATATTATTGCTAAAAACGATTAAGATTAAATATAAAAATGAAATTCTTTAAAAGTACGGTCAAAAAGAATTGTGTTTAATTGATTGTTATTAATTTTTAATTTTTAGAAAAAAAGCAGAAACAAATAAGAAACAATACACAAAACAAAAAGTCTACAATAAGAATGCACGAATCATTTTAAAGATTACCTTCGACATATCTTTGTTTTATTAAGGCTCTTCTAAGTTGCTCTATTATATTTCTGACATAAATTTATATTTATTATCCTATAAAATTTTTATATTGTCATTTTGCTCCTCAAATTTGTTTTGCGTAGAAAAGTTCAACTTTACAATACACAATATTATTATATTCGATTGAATAAATTCAATCGTACAAATAAATGTGCAAGATACTATAATGTACGTTTACTTGAATTTTACTCTAATTATAAATTAATCTCAATGCGTACCTGACACATTTAAATAAATAACTTATCTTTGTTTTATTTTGTTTTATAGTTTAATATATATTTAAAGTGACCATTATTACTTAATTTAAGTAGACTATTTAAGCTAAATTTATTAATTATTAATCGAACAAAAATATATAAGTCGATATAAAAATGATAATATCACGATAATACATCAAATTAATTAAAGTAATGAGCATTATATATGTGACATTATAAATCTATAACCATATTGCATTGAATTCCTTACAAAATATGCAATTGATTCAAACGATTTTGTATGAAAAATAAATCCATCGAAAATTGGCAAATCCTGCGGTCGAAAAATATGAGAAATTTTCAACCTGGATAGCATTTATTCGTACGTACTCGAATAAGAGGAATGAGCATAGCAAAAGGAACGGATATGGTCAAGGGGTCAGCGGTTAAATAGGAAAATAAAAAAAAAAGAAAAAAAAAAAGAAAAAGAAAAATATATGAAAGATTTGGAATAACGAATGTGATCGATATCGTTTATATTTTTATCTTGATTGTTGCTTTCAACAACATTAATCGAACGAAATGCAACAATAATAGCAATGGGAATAATTATTATATTATAAGACCATATCAGGTCTGTTATATTACGAATTCATATCATCATACTTGCGATTATTAAATTTTAAATGAATCAATTACAATTATTCAGTACTAATGTATTACACAGGAAAAAATAATTGTTTATAATTAAACATATATTATAAACAAAGTATTATATTTTAGGAGTAACTGCCATTATGACCTATACGATGTGAGAGGCAAAATGTTTATCCAAATTGCATAAACGTGTAAGATCGCAATACTGCATAATACCTTCAAGACGAAAAACACAAATTATATAACATTTAATTTATTTTAAAATGACTGCTTCAATTATATGTGCGTATAATCAACATAGTATATTTCGTATAAAAGTTTCAAGTACGTGAGAGTCGGAAGAAAATCGCCAAAGAAGGGGAAACAGGTAGAATAAGCGAGGATGCGGAGATCGGGGAGGAAGAGAGATGAAGCTACATATAGATATATAGGAATATATAGGTGTACAGAGGAAGGAAGAGAAATGTAAAAGATTGGTAGCTCCCCCCTTTGTCCGCCACCCCGCGCCACCTGCGAATCGTGGACAAAAATCAATATGAACGTGTAGCTATTTCTCTTTTATCTGTCCGGCATAGACTAGTTGCGGGAAGAAGCATAAAACGTACCCGAAGTTCTACGCCAGTTCAGCAATTTTAATTTTGCGTCTTAATATCAAATGAATAAGATTATGAACAAAGCTTGGATGTCAAGTGTATTGTATACAATATACTTTTCAATTTCATTAAAACAGCTATTGTTTATACATTGTTTTTTATTTTATTTATTACTTATACAACTTTATATTAATTTAATGTCGCTGATATTAACTATACTATACATATATATAAAGGAAACTCTCTTTTACTATATTTCATATATGAATACGATATATATACAACAAACTAAATTTTGTCCTTATAATTATAAGGAAAAAGAGTTTTTATTTATAATTAAAATGAGCAATTTTTATCAAAATGATCACGAGCAACAAAAACATTAGTATTTTTTTCTTTCGAATTCTTTTATTTGTTAAAGTTATATATTACCTTATCAATTATTTATAATCTTTCTAACAATATTAATATTAATGTTAAGATAAATTCGTAAATTTATTTATGAATTAATTTATTATTATCAAAGTAATATGATACAAATAGTTAATATAGAATATAAACGAAAAATCTATTATGTAATTTTATCTCTAAATAGGTCGATACTCGATCGACGAAACATTAATTTTTATTTTCATTTAAAAATGTATGTGTAAGTAATTGTTAAGAATTAATCTTAAATTAACTTTAACTTTATGAATTAAAATAAATAAAAACAAAGAATACTTTTTAAAATATAATTGTTTCTCGTATGTATCATTCGTATGATCCATGGTATGGACATAAAAACATTTTTAGTAATATTAAAAAATTGTAATCTAGAGTGTACCTAAAATGGATTATATTATTTTTCAGTTCTTTTTAACTATATAGATAATTAAAATTATAATGCAATCATGTACCATTTACAAGCTGTTCGAAAACCTTTTTAAAAAATCTTCGATGTTTCGAAATGTTTGAAATTATGTTTTATTAGTTTTTGATTATATGAAAGCGGTCCAGGACAGAAATTGTTTATAGTCAAGACTGTTGCTTCAAAAACCTGTTTATTAATGTATTGTATATTTATAATTTGATAATAGATAATTGTAATTATAATAAAATAATCGTAATTATTGATATAAATTAACAAGATATATTATAATATGTTCATGACGTTTAATTTTAACACACGAACGAAACCCCAATGTTATATAAAAAACAACGATATTAGTATCGATCCGAAAACGGCTAACAAATTTGAAAGAATTATACGTCTCCGCTTAATTTCGCTTATCGACGGGGTGCCGAATACCGTTAATTCCTACTTTACCGACATATTTCAGTTCATGAATATTAATATTTTTTTTATATATATAAGGTGGATTGAAACATTCATGAATTGTTACTACTGTTAAACGTGCACGTTTACTTTTTAATTGAAATATATAATGTATACAAATTAAAAAATCTGATATTGTTTATATGAGGGGTGTTGCGTAATATAAAATTAGTATAAAATTAAATGATTATCTTGCAACTGGTTTGCAGATCTATATATATTTAGCGAAATATTTATCAAAGCAATTATATTTCAAAAAATTAAAAACCAAAACAGTTTGTTACAAACTTATTAATTAATATAATTTAGAACTATTTAGGACATGACTTTGGCAATTTGGGCATCTGCAGCTTTTTCTCTTAAAATATTTTTAAGAATCAAAGGGATAAACGTACATAAAAATAAATTGCAGTATCCACCCACTGATTAATTACTTATAGTGAAATAAATACTCAAATTCATCAACAATTCGTATAACACGAACGAGTGAATAAAATTGTGATTTGAAACTGATATAAACATTCTATTTTGATAAACCAAAGAGGTATAAACGTAATTTTTTTGCAAATCAAGAATACTCGACGCTATATACGTGACTTTAAACTGACTCAAACGTTGGACAGGTAGTTTGCTAAATGACGTACATTTAATGTCAAGCTTTGAAAGAAGATAATTCTCCTGTGTCCTTTTTCAATGAAAGTATTGAATACTACATTCTTTGACGGAATGACAGACTGTTCATTGTGGATACATAAAGTCCTGCATGAAGCGTGCACCAAAATGACAGAAATTAACTTTTTAAAATACTTTCGTCTAACTTGAATTTCTTTTTTTGATGCCCTAGTTTATTATTTCGTCTGCATTCTTTTGCGTCGTACTCGCAATTGCCGAGAAATTGCTTATCCAATAAAATGCTGGAATCGAAAATAAGTCGACGAAGAAGCAACCGAGAAGATTTCTCGGTGATATGAAGAAAGACACAAGTACGCAGTATAGACGATACTCAACAGTTCAGGGTTCGAAGTGCAAGTTTTGAAGATCACTGAGTAGAACTTTTTGGATTATAGGACGTCAATTTTTCTTCCACAGCATCTCTTTATTAGATCTCAATTTCCTATTATACTTGTTCCTTTTTGTATTCTTTATGCAACTATTCAATAAATTCTTCCCCAAAATGGTTGAATTAATAAACTTATTGTGCGCAAAATCAAATAAAGCTATTTTATCCCGTAATTAAGAAACTTTAATGTTTAAAGTATTGTATCATTTTCTTTTATTGTTGTAATCACATCAGATAATCACCAAGACTGGATAAGTTTCGTGTGATGTACATTATAAACTAAAATGAAAACTGACGATTCGCAATGACACGAATCAAGAAAAAATGCCACTCCGAAAATATTACATATCGAAATATTTTGAAAACTTGGCTACACTGAGTTGTTATTCTCACGGTACCATGTCTATACCTATTTGTAATATGATAAACTTGAATGTTTATACAAATCACGTGATTAAACCTGACCTTCTACGAATAATTTTTAGTTTATCAATACATAATTGAATAATTAACCTCCGGTTAATAAATTAACAGCTGTAATTCATAATTAGGTTATATTTCATCGCCATTTTTCTTTTTTAACGCGCAAGTTACTAAGTCAATGATTATAATTGTCAAAGGATTCAATAGTTTATTACTTTATTAATAGTTCATTTTATTTTATTATATTCTATAAAAACATTGAATTAATATCTTCAATGGATATAACTAGACCGCAGCCCAGTACTGGCTCAACACTGATTTATAAATTTGTTACTTGTACAATTATTTATTATAAATTATTAAATTAATAAATACACTTTATAATATGAACAAATTTAAAAATGTATATAATTTAATTAAATGATATGAAAGATATTTTTCATTTTATTCTTATGTCTATATTCGGAATTGTTCTGAGAAATTTCGACTTACATATATGTAATTTTTACTTAAGGAATAAACGATTAACCAGTTTTGAGACGGCACTGTATCAACATTGTGAAGTCGATATTGTCACCAGTATTGCGTCGGTACTGTCTTACAACATTTTAAGTACTAATATAAAACACTTAAAATTTAAACATAATTAATAAATATTTTACAGAATATAATAAACATAAATTAAAATATAGATTTATTTATAAAACATTTGCATTAAGTATAATAAAAATTGTATTTGTAATTCACAAATGTAAAGACTTCTAAACGATTCCATGCGAATTTGTTTATAACCACAAATCTGTAGTATATATTAGAAGAGTAATTTGCCAATATTATTATGATCTTTACAATTGTATTGTATATTGGTTGTCAATATTATTAAAGTAACGGCAAAGAATCGGCACTGACATCTTTACCAAGATCGGGCATCGATTGTTAACCAACTCACGCCATTAACGATACGATACGAGTACATATTACTGCTACCAGTAATGGGCCGTTTGTCAAATCGGGCAAGTTCCAACTGGAAGAGCGTATAGAAACACCTCTACAAAGCTTAATGCGGCTGAATTTTACGGCTTTATATTTCGTTGAAATTATTATTCGAAATGTTACATCTACTCAGAATATAAAGTTGTAGGAAGAATAAAATGTTCAAATTTGCAAAGGAATTTTGATTTTGAATATTGCAAATTCACAATATAAAACCTATGTCAACCACACTGCCCCAGCTGCTATGTTCAATGCCAGAACTTACCCAAGGCTCGCTGTGGTTACACGTATACGTAGCTCGCCCTACGGCACTGTTGGTAGGCACCCCACATATAGATTATTGATTAGGCAATAACTCAAGGACTGGTTGGGATGCATATTACGACCGTGCTGGCCTCTATGCTCTGGCCAATGTATCGTACGCACTAATTACGTTCGTTTTAATTCACCATCAATCTAACTATTATTTGGTCACAGCAGCATATATCAATAAAAATGTCAATGGCAATGAAATGCCCCAACTGATTCGACTAACTGTTAACTTGACACACTTTGGCCATTATCGCCGAATCCTTCGAATCTTGAACCAACGAAAGAATTAGAATCGCCAAACAATGTTTTTGCTTTATTATTTTAACTTTGTCCACTTGGATTTTGAAACAATTTTCCTCAACTATAATTTATAATATTAGTTTCAGATTATAAGTTATTATTTATAACTTCAACTACAGAGGCATTGTGTAATTCAAAAGTAACAATTTTAATTGCAGTTTTAAATTAATAATAATTATCAATGAATTGCATCGAATAATAATCAATTGTAAACAAATGTTTATAATAGTTAATATACATGTTGAAAATTAAACACAATATGATACGGTTTAGGTATAAGCAATATAATCGACCAGCAACTAAACAAAAAATTGTTCTGTAATCATTTTGATTGCTCTAAGAATGTGATTTATTTTTATTTCATTTTCTGTATTTTTAAGGTTGTATTGTATTTAAACGACACGTGATTATTCCTACTGAAAATGAAAGACAAGATATTTGATCAATTATCTTAGAATAAACATAGTTCAAATACAAGTTTTAATTCATGTAAATAAAAAAATCTTAATTACATCAAGTCAAATCCCCATAAGGTTTTACCAATTACTATAACGTTGCAGCTAATGGGGTAAGCTCTACTCTATTGACTACACCAGTAAAATTGACATATCAAAGACGTCGAATATAAAAGGAATTTAGTATTAATATGATATTAATTATAATAATAAAAACAAAATCGATATGTAAATATTATTGGCTCGATGCACAAAAAAATGCACAAAATGTCAATAGTTAGCACATAATAGAAATTCTACAATTATTGTACTATTTTTTACCAATATACAATTTACTGTTGTTTAAAAAATAATTGAAAAGCTTGATCGTCGTTCATTACAAATTGTCAATTAATTATTCTTAAGCCGAAGATAGGAATTGTTTAAATATATATCAAATAATTTTAGTTATAATTTTCGAAGCATCACTTATTTAAAAGACGTATTTTAAAATTAATTTTAACCAAATTCATTAAACGAATATATAGCTTCGTAACTATTAGGTATTTGGTATCGAACAAATTGACTTTTAAATATTCTTAAACTATAGTCACATTAATGACAAATTATGATTTATTGCTACATATAAACATTTACGCTTAGAGTGTGTTTTTATTATATTCATTTTTTATTTTCATTTTCATATACTCTTTTCCTGTTGTAATAAACTGAATTGTTATAAAAATAATATTGTTTTGAAGGTTAAACTTTAAATAATGAATAAAGATACACATACCAACTTTCACAGCTTTCTTTTTTTAGTAACTTTTTCTGCGTGCATATATTAGACTTAAATTATGTATAAATTTTGTATTTATCCGCAAATAAAAAAAATGTAGCAATATTAGCGTTAAAATACTGCTATTTGAATTATAATTAAAATATGAATTGTATAAACATTGCAAAGAAAATGTATTTAATTTCGTTTTCTGTGAGTTAATGTAATTTCAAATATTTATCGCAATTTAAATAACACGAATTACTCAATGTATTGTAATAAATTAGTGTAAAATGTGTATTACCAAAAGTTAAAAGTACAGAATAATTTGCATAAGTTTTAAATAATATTCAAAAATTGTTTTCTTATAATCAAATATCAGGCATATCATGTTTTAATACATGATTTTATATAACAATTTTCTAGATTACAAACAAATTTTCGAAAAGAAACTTGTCATTCGTTGAACGAAAATCGATCGTCGTTATAACATAATTGTATTTTATCCGTATTTAGTGCTTTACGTTTTATTTAGAAATATATATTCTCAATTAGGGCTCATTATGCGATTAAAAAAATTTGAAATGGTTATGGAAAATTTAATTGCAATATATCTTATTTGCCGTAAATAAAAATTCGAAACATTGTTTTCGATTAAATTCAACGCAAAAGTATATCATGCGATAAATTCAATATGACAGCTTGGTCAAGCTTAGTTCCTTTGAGGTTGAAAAATAATATTAGGCCATAGTTGTACAGTGCAAAAATAGAGAATAAAAAGAATAAGGTATAAACTATCATTATCTAAAATATAATATATATATCTTGTTATTTCTTTACTGATTTAATAAGCCTGTTTATTTGATTTTTTTGTTCAATTGTTTAATTCTTATTATCACCTATTCGTAACTGTTCATTATTTGTATTTAATTTAACACACTATCTTCAAATTAAGTATGCGATTTGATCAAAAACAAAATGAAAATGAAAAATATAGCACTTGAGGCATATTAGCTGTTATAAAAATGATCATTTTTGTTGTAAATAGTATTCAAACGAAACCGAACGCACATGCGCAAATGAGAAAAATCGATACAAAATTATCGACTGAACTATTTTCAATATAAATGAAAGTAGAAGAAAAAATTACAGTTGAATAATAATAGCGTAAAATGTGGTTTGCTAATTATGTTGCAAGTTTAATTATAAAACCAAGAAATTTTCTATGAGAAATTATCATCAACCGAAAAAGATACCGCTGTTGATCGTACTCATACAGGTATCAACATTTGTTCTTTTGAATTGACTCAGTGAGTACGTTGTCTAGTTGAAAATATACCATTCCGTACCTACAGCTTTGTGGTAAAACAAAGTTGGAAGTAAAATGAGGAATATGAAAAGTATACACGCGTTGTCATTAGCATACTCGCTACGTGAATTAGTTAATAAAGCTTAAAAACATACAGAGATTTAAATTCGTGTGCCAGTAGGTTCGTTAGAAGGTCTGGCGAGGCAGGGGTTTGATTGTACAAAAGAATTAGATGTCGGTTTTGGAGCAACTACGACGACGACACAGCTGAACCATTATTGGAAACTCGTTACATGCACAGACTCTCGGCATTACAAAGCTTGATCGTTCGCTCGTGCGGCGTGTTACGCCAGTAGCACCACTGTTTCTCAAGTAGTCGCTACCGGTGTTGGCACGCACGCACGCTGCCACCGGTCCAACCGGTGCGCCCCGAAAACGACAGAAAACACCAGGCATGACACACAATAAACCAATATTTTTCGCTTTGGACGATAGCAAGTACGAAACTCGCATTAATGTTCAGATTAATATATATAGTACATCTAAATAAATTTTGTTAAGACAAAATATCGATATACTTATTTTTGAAACCAATTTTATGAATGGAATTAAGCTGAAAAACTGTTCGGTTTAAAGAATATTTTACAACATTTTGTGCGTTATAATTGTGATCGAAATAGTCAAATAAGTTTCTTCAATGAATATGCATAAAAATGAATATTGCTTTTAGACCAACTGAGAATATAATAATAAGAAGACTGATAGTCCGTTGGCAAAAGAAAATTAAATTTCGACGTGAATAATCGATACCTTCGCTAATTACGCTATTGTGCCAAATTATTAACCATTTTTTAATTTCAAAGTTTCGCCTTAGAATATTACATTATCGAGATAGAACCGGACTGTAATGACTGCGGCCAAACTTGCCGAACTTAACTATATATTAACAACGTTCGCTTTTCAGACATTTGCCCATTTCGGATAATGTATGATCGGACGAATGCAATGGAAAAGTTGCGATCAAAATTGTTCGCAGATAATTAAATTTTACGCGCTCTCTTTCGGCATTCAATTCATTTTTTCGATTGCTTAACACGCTCCTTCGCTACACCCTTGTCTTTGGCTCTTAAGTAATAAATCCCATCCATATTAAAATAATGAAATGCTACATTGATTAGTCAAGCAGGCAATTCGTTAAGTTGTATATTAAGTGACTGTGCTGTAATATGTTTTCAAGCTTTGAGAATTTTAACTAGAACTTTGTTAGATGGAATTATACCCTAATAAAGTATTAACTATATATCATGTATCGTCATGAAATTGCATACCAAGTAAACTACTTTTCTAACAAATAATTAGCAATGCTCAATAATGTTAATTTAACACGTTTTACAAGACAAAGTGTCTCAATATAATAAATAAATATAATAAATTTAATCATATGTCATTCCTATGAATTACGTGTGATTTCACATTATATCAGATACTTAAATTTAACTTCTTAACGTGGATTACGACCGACTATCTGTATGCACGCCAACAACCGTGATTATATTTCTATTTTTAAATTGTTCAAAGTTTTAACATTTGATGAAATCCAAATTTTTGATACACTTTAAAATCTATTCAGAAAATCAACAATCTAAACGGTTTTAAAGGTAGCGTAAACAATTTCAAAAGTATCCAAAAAAGTACTTTCTTTTTGATAATATACTTTCAGATACAAAAAGTGGATGTAGTTGTTAATGGATTCTTTGAAACTTTTACGATTAGTCTAGCTAATAAAACTGATACCAAGTCTGACGTGTGATTCGCGATAGAAAATAGCAAAACTAAGAAGAGCTCCGCTGGTCCCCGCCAGGAAACATTATTTACGCGAGAGTTTAGCGTGAGAATGAACAAAAGGTGGCAACAAAGTTTGACAATTGGACCTCAGTCTGTCTAATAGGGTCGATTTTTCAATAAGAAGGGCTTTTGGATATCAGATAACTAAGTGACATTCTTTAAATCGATCGGCTCGTTAAAGCATCTTCGTGTTTTTCGTTATGCAGTGCTTTTTTCGTATTATAAACCCGCCGAAACTTGATTTCCGTGTATTAGTTGTCATTTTATTATCAACGTTCAATGCCCTTTTGCTTTTACTTTTACTACCACTAAAAACATAAGAATATCGTATTCGCATTCGCAGGAGATATTATTTGTTTTGGTGTACGAAACTCATAGAGTTAACAGATAAAGTCCAATTTTTAATTAAACGGACTGTTAAACACTTAATTAACAGCGTGTGTTAATCCATATTACTCAAACGATCAAGTGTCAAGATGGTCAATAACAAAGTGGAAAAAAATGATGAAGCCTCTTTTGTAAACATAAAAATATTTGTTGTGTCGAATCGCGGCCGAAGAGAAATTTGAAGTCAAGTAAAACATTATGTTCTACTATTAAGCTAAGTAAAACATTAGAAGGCTTCGAAACAAACGCGTGAAAGATTCGTTGACATGTGATGTTGCATTGGCGCGCGAGTTTAATTAGCCGCGGCTCTGTTGGAAGCGCACAATATGGTCGGATACGTACGGCCGATACAATCCGACGGATAGACAAGTATACGCGCTCAGACAGGCATTGGCAAAGTCATATCCAAAAGGGAGACGTGGATAGACTGTAAAATGAAGCGTGCAAACAGGGAATATGAAAATGGATAGATTTAGCGATAGCGACATCCGACGGCTTTTTGGAAACCATGCATGTAAATATGCATATTTATATGCACTGAACCAAACCTTTGAATCAGTTTCTTTTTCACAACTTGTCCTTTCGCAAACTTTTCTTTTCAATTATTCCTTCAATTTGAGTATCCAAATGAAACTTTGCCGCCGCTCTCTCGAATTGCCGAATTATTTGAATGACGATTCGTTCAATGCCTTTCAATCAATCACGCATCGGCATTAGTCGACTAAGGGAAAAAGACATCGATTCTTCGTCAACTTCAATTCGTAGACTTTCGCTAGCAACCAGCTCGAGGGACAATTCTTCGGAAATATTCTGCTGTTCGATGGTTTGTGAAATTGGCCAGTATTCCTCTTGTGCCATGGCGCTTTTTGAACTTGATACTACGTTGGGCATTAAGTTACTTTTGCGTTTTAACGTTCGGCGGATTAAATTCCGCGAATGGAGTTTTGCGGGTCTTTCAAACTTGACGAGACTTTCATCGCAAAGTAAGCAAGGGAAAATTGGACTATATGTGTGTATGTGTGTATGTATGTTACTTTTAATGGATTTACTCAATAATAAGCCATTCTAGTTCATCATTTAATTCCCATGTTATGATAACGCTAGCAATTTGTAAAATCATATTACACTTTGTATCGTCACTGTAATTAATTTACGTTTTTCGAACAAATTTTCAAAATATGTGATATAATTAAAAACAAAAAAAGTCTATACATTTATCATGTTGCTTATTAGTCCATAACTGCTATTCATAGCTCTACAATTGAATTGAAGTCATAAGTATATTATACAACAAATGATGTTTGAACGCTCGAGTAGAAAATACGCGCCAATTGACATAATAATAAGATGTTTTTATAAATAAATATAAAAGAATAGGCTGTTGCCGAACTATCAGACATCTGACAAATTCAGATATTATGAATCCAGCAGTGTTTGCCATGTTTGACATATAACTTCTAACAAAGTTATTAGCCACATATTACTCAGCCTGTAGAAAAATAACCAAAATTCTAACTGCGCGAATTACCGACATTAAACGAATATTTTCAAATGCTATTACTCAATCCCGCACAGAATTATCTCTTTCCAAAGTTTTCATTACATTTCACGTTTTTAGTCAACATTTTATAAGATTGCGAAAAATGATCTTATGGATATATATATATATATATATATATATAGAATTATTATTTTTGAAATTAAGTTCAATAAAAAAAAATAACAAAAAAGCTAGAAGAAATAAATTTGTTTATTCGTTTTTCTTAAAAATGTGACCTGCTGACTGTTCAATGCGCCGATAAGAAAAATTGTTTTATTAAACTTATTAATTAATATTTAAATTGCTTTAATACCCAAAAATAATAATTTTAAATAATAAGTACACTGTAAAAAAGATATTCGGAACATGTATGAGTTATTTTTCAAACGAATTTACAATAATTTTAACGTATTAAAGAATATTTGAAAAATCGCACATTGTTATAGTATAAAACGTTTGATTTTACAATTCCAAAAACTAATATACTCATATACTAAATAACTCATATATTTAAAATATTATTTTTATATTTTTAAATATTTATTATTAGTTATTTCAGTGCACACAAGTTAAATTATATTATAAATATTTTAATATATTCTTAGGTACTGATAAAATAAATTTATAACATTCAAAAAAATTGTATTGTTCACTTTTAGGTACGTAAATTCCATGATTGTCCATAAGTCAGACATAATGTGACACAACAATAAATATGTTCGTGAAGTGACAGTCGTACCTTTTCATATAAGAACAATTCCGAACGAAACAGAATAATAATCATGCAATCATGAAATAGCGACTTATTAAATTAGTTTTAGTTTGCTATAGTATAACTTTTTTTTATATCATAAACACAATTTGAATAGATGAGAAATCACAATTATTTATAAATAATAATTGCAGTAATTAGTTTAAGATGGCTAAAACTTATTTAATAATTGATACGATTAAAACGAAGCTATTTGATGCAGCAAATGTGCCGTTAAAATCTTATCGCTTATTAAACCTTTGTATACAATTAAATTAGAATTAATATGCCAAGTGTGTTGCCATTATGCTTATAAAATATCTCACATTGCTCGTCTAACGTCTGATTCTCATAACCTCACACAATTTTATCATTTCTGTGGCATACATTGTTTAATTTTATGTCAATCAATGTATAATTCTATACAAATAAATTTGACCAAAAACTGTTTTATTGTTAACAAAATGTATATTATTACAATAATAAAAATGTACTTTTAATATGACGAATAATTAGCAATTAAACAATTATCTTTGTCAACAAGCAGTAATAGTTGGTAACACACGCACATTGGCTATCGCGTATATATATTGATATTAAAATTTGAAATAATTATTTAATAATATGTTGCCATTTATATATAATTAAAACGCTACAAACAGTTGGCTTTGATAATCAGCTTATTGGTTTACGATTATTACACGAAAGCTTCAAATATGTAAAACGCATTAAAGAATGTAATAAAACAAAGTTTCGATACTTGTTATGCAAAACACATTTAGAATTTACTTGGTTGATATACCCGGTTTCTGATTCGTCTATCAATATTGTGTTTATGCTGAACAAGAATGTACTGCAAAAACAGATGTAAGCTAAGGCACAATTGAGTTTGGAGCCGTGTTTGAACAGTGGCAACTGTTTGTGCAGTTTATTGAGCCATCGCAACTGAAATCTAACATAATTGTGATACAGTGGTGAATTTACCATATGAGTTGTGAAACTGCTGAGGATGATGCGAGTCAATGCCTGTTGCCTGGTGATGAATATCCAGCATGTCCTGGTCGCCGCCACTCTCAGAGCAGTTGCTCAGTGCTAAAACCAAACCGATAGACACACACCTTGCTATTTAACTCCAAATAGAATGTACATACTTTTGGTATTCGTTTCCGTCCGTTTTCCATCTCTTTTTCTTTCATACACGCAACCACTTAATCTCGCTATATTTTCATTTGTTAAAGGAAATTCAAAAATATACCGACACGACTCGAGCAAGTTCGCTTCTTTTCAGCTCTTTCATATGTAATTGCAAACAAAAAAGAGAACAAGCCTGCCCGAATTTGACAATTGCGGTCGTATTATTTCGTCACGATTGAACGGAACGAGAAGGAAAACTTGAACAAAAAGTATACTTAAATAATAATAATAATCATAATTGTAACAAATAACAAACTCAAACAACAAAGTAAAACTCAATAGCACACGATCAATGACCACACTAGCTTATAATTAACTAAAAAACTAATAAGTCTAAGTTGAAAGATAGTCGAAAATATGGCGATAACGTTTCGGAGGCACGCGGATCATGATTTCGCGAACACTACGTAAGCGCAAACATCTGGCTTTTTTCTCTCGTTTTTTTTTTATTTTTTTTATTATTATTATTGTTATTTTTATTATTATTCATTACGAGGCTCTTCGCGTATGAAAAGCGCGCAATGCAATTTATAAGTTTTCGATAATTAAAAATAATTCATGAAAAATGTACGAAATATGCATCAATTATGGCTGGATCAGATTATACATCGTTAAACGCAAGAGAAGCAAATAGTTGGCGCGAATTATTCTGCAGTTTTTTTGTTAATTAACATGTTAAAATATTCGGTCAGTCTGGGCGAAAAATAAAAGACCGACTCGAGGCGAGCGAGCAGTAAGGATTTTATTGAGCGACCCGAATGCGTGAAAAGGAACCTACATAATCAAACCAAAGTTAGAGAAAAACTTATAGAGAAACCTATGTTCAATCACAGCGAAATCGGTCGAACCAAATGAATCGCGTTTGTCTATCTGTTTAGTTTTAACGACTCTGTCGTAACTCCGTGCAGATCTTCGTGCGACGCCGTTGAACTCATTTTTTGTCTTTGCTTTATAATCTTCGGAGCTGACTGTGTGCTGACAATTAAACGACAACAAGCGAGGTGCTCGAGTTCAAAGCAAAAACAGAAAGTAATGCCCACAAATTTCTCAATTCAACATCCTAAAGTTGCCGCTGAGACTTAATGTCAACATTGTTTTGTATTTTTTAAACCTTTGCGGCATTGAATTTGATATTTTTGCACATCTTTTATGACTCATTAGGATATATAAATAATATATAAATCCCAATGCATTACAATGAGTCAAACTTTTTTCACAGTAATATTTATGTAAATGAATCTTATTTTATATGCAAACATTACTGTAAATGTTTTTAAATTTTTTACCATTAATAATTGTTTACCAAAGATTAAAACATAAAACAAAATTAAATGACGCAAAGGATTAAACGATTTAAAAATATTATCTTCATTAAAGCATGCAAATACAAAATATCATACAAATCACAGAAATGAGTTTTGCATGCCTTTCCAAAACGCTCATCTAATGGCCTTTTCAATAAATTAGCCACGCGAACAGTAACGTCACGGCGCACATATGCAGTAGGATCTACTAAGTGAAAAGTGGGAAGTGAAAGCTAGAATTAAATTAAAGTTTAGATGCCAATATTGTGATCATTTTGACAATTGCACCGTGCAACACGTGTTAATATGCGTTCGTTTATTTAACACAAATAAGAAGTTCAACTGATAAACCAGTCAAATAAAAAGTTGAAAATATAATAAATTATTTAGAATAAGTCACGATCTTATTGTTTCCGTTGTATTGTATAAACCCCGATAACAAGTTAGAAATAATGTCAATCAAGTGCATCTTAATGAAATCCTGTAGTTGTACTTAGTTGCATTACGAATGGAACGATTTCGATCGAAAACTCGTCAGTGTAAGCTGATATTACGATTTTCCAATAATTTTCTGCGTGCTCTTGGAAATATGTTGAGGTAACGTCGAATACGAAATTTTAAAACATAGTAATACAATTTTTTCAGAAGAGCAAGTTTACGAATCGTCTTGGCTATACTTATCACAAAAGTGAACGAAATCGATGACAACTAAAAAAATCGATGTCGCCAAATAATATTAAACTTGTTTGTTTAGAAACCAAAATATCACTGGTTTAATTACCATACCACGTTGAAAATAACATGTATACATTTGCATTTGAGCATTTTGATCATTTGAATGGAATCGTTAGATAATGTAATTTTTGTAATATTTAAAAAATAAAACAAATGTTTATATAAACATAGGTTGAGTCAATTAATTTTGTAATTATGGAATTCACATTTTATTGTTTTGCAACTATGTGTATACAATTTTATTCAATTATGTGCTTCATGAAAAAATTGAATGAACTTTATTTTTCTACCTCTGCTATATCATACAATAATATTCTATTATACAATTTTTTTTCTATTATTATTTTTTTATTTACACTAAACAAATATAATCGTTTTATCAAATGACTGATAAAGTTGATCAAAAAGAATTTTATCAAGCATTTTATTGTCGATAGTCGTCTATTATTTCTTTCATAACAGTATCTCAATAAACTGTATATACGAAAAAGGTATAATAATATATGTATTTACGTGTTTGCGTTTGCGCATGTGTAAGTGCTTGATCAGCTGTTATGTAATTTGCTAATATTCTGCTTATATTAATCAATCCAATGTTGATAAATTCTTAAACCTTTTTACACTTGCTTTATTGTAATTTGCGTCAAAATGCCAAAATCTCAATAAACATTTCATTGAAATCAGTAATTATATATTTAAGCATCGACATTCAAAAGCATAAATGGTTTGTCATGACAAATGATTTGCACGATATCATCTTTCCCTTATCAAAATCGACATAGTTTAATTTGAGCCTCGCGTTACGTCGTCTCGGCGATTACAAAAGCGCATCCAAGTGCTCGACACAACACAAACGTTGATTTCAAACCAAGCAAACCTTCGTTTTTCATATTTCCAATCAACTCTTTCGCCCTTCCGTATTATTTTTATTTATTTTTGTTTCTATTTTTTAATAACGAAATACAATTTAAGAATCAACTGTTTTTCTAGCACAATAGACATTTGCTACTGCAAAGACCTAGGTGTTGTCACATGTTGCTTTCCCTTTTTCTTCACATAGGATATTTCGAACATCTCACACACTTCGGTACTAACAGTTTTTAAACCGCTGCTGCCGTACCATACACCTGGTGTTCATAATGCCTGGTGGCTACTTTAAAATTCCATCCCAAAAACATATTAAAGAAACGAAACATTTTAAAAAATTAATTTTCATTTAATTCACAAAAATTTGAAGACGCGCGAGTTTTATACGGTTCATATATGTTATCTGGCATACTGACAAATTAAATTACAATATTCAAAAAAGTAAAATTGTATTTTCTTGTTAAATGTTCGGCCAAAAGTTTTTAATTTAAAATTTAATTTCAAAATTATATTATTGATTCAATTAAATAAACTTATAATCCCTACAATCTCTCTATGTTTATAATAATACGTTTTATTAATTTCTTATAATTCATTTGAAATATTAACAAAAACAATCGATTTAATTTGTGATTACTTGATATTAATATATGATCGTTTTTAAAGTACTTTAGTTTAAACAAGCAAAAATTGACAGTGTGGATTGAAATTAATAATTGGTAAAATGGCTATGGAAAATAAATTGTAACGCTACATGGATATTTTAATAAAACGAATGACTTTTTTTCTTCAAAATTTGTGGGCCGGTAGGGAGTGCAGCACGTGTTCGGTTCCCATCTCCCTCTTTCCCTCGGTTAATAGAAGCTTCGAAGCCGGCAGTTGCGAGCATTTAAGATCGCCAGGTGGTCGAGTCGGTAGGCTTCGTGCCCGACTGATCCCACCGAACGAGTATTTATTTCCTACCTATTATATTAAATAGAAATGCAACGCGATTATGCCACCGATTGCCAAGCCAAATGCAACAAGAATGCCGTCCGTTTCGCTAAGCGACCGGCAAGCGTAAATTCTGACAAATGACGAGCATTGCTTATTCATTAATATATGCCTTGTTTCTTTAAAAAGACAGTCAAAAGTCATCTGTTCCGATATCAAAATTAATGTTTAATTTAAGAAAATATATCAGTTTAACACTTTTATCCTTCTAAATATTCATTTTTATAATTAACATATACTATACCAATAATTCATATTTGTCTCAAATTATTGCATAACTATATTTCATTAAACACTGAAGCAATTTAAAGTTGACTTTAAAATATTTTTCTAACCAGGATGTATTTTCATAAAACTCTATCTTTGTTAATACTATATGAAAATTCTAGGGATATAATTTGACAAAAACTTTTTTTTAATTAAAATTGTAAATATCATGTTTAAGAATGTTTTTGCTCAAATTTTGTTTAATCAAATTTATAGAAAGGTTTAAAATTATTTTAAATAATATAGTTTAAGTTGAGTAATATTAACTAATATCTGTTATAAACTTTAAAATAATACTACACTAAGAAAAAGATTTGATAACTGTTATGAAATATATTTTTCCAACCACATATATGATAATATTTATTACTTGGATAAATATAATTTATATGTAATATCAATTATTATTTTCATTTACATATTATACACAAAGTGATAAATATTATCAAATATGTGGTTGCGCCTATTCAAAAATATATTTCTTAACAGTTATTAAACCTTTTTTTCAGTGTAGATAGGATGAGGCGGTTATTTTTGTGTATTATATTATTATATCTATATAAACGAGTAAACAATTGAACGTGTCAAATTAACCTTACAAACATTAATTATATTATATATATATTAATTGAAATGTATATATTGATAAATGCAGACTTTTTACGATTGTTGCATTTAACTGAAATTCGCTATTTAGGTATTATAGTAATCACTCTAAACAAAAGGATATATAAATAACACAGTTATTTGAGCACAATATTAAATTATTAGTATTTTATAACTTAATTAACCAATCAAAATAAAACAGTCAAATCTACATATGTAAATAAATTGCATATCTCGAACAAAATTACATTTATTAGTGAAAACATTATCATCGACGATAAGCATCATCAGTTTTAATTAATTATTTCCTGTAATTATAATAATAATTCTAAACAAGTTATTAATATAATGTCAACTAATAACAATTATGCATACGCATGCCGCTTTATACTTTAACTTAAAAGACGAATACTATAGATAATATACGTAACAATTCGTGACGATAAGCACTCGAACACAAAGAAAAGAATTTTTGTTATTAAACCAAATTTATTAGTTTATTGTTTAATTAATAAAAGTAATATGTTCAATTTAACTTACTAAACGTTTCGTAATCGCCACTAAATGTATTTTTTTCTAGATAAATGCAATATATTTCATTTTATTTTATTTTTTAATTACATCAATCAGTAAAACAAAATTAGCTAATCAAAACTAAAACAAAAAAATTAATAATAACGACATTGTCTAAATCTAATTGTTTATCAATGAAACCTAATTTTTAGTATATCATAATTTAAAATAATAAAAATTGACTGTAACAACAAAATATTTGCAAACAAATTATTTGGTTCTGTCAACCACTCTTATTCACTGACGTTCTATTTAAAAGTGCATTTCGTGGTTCAACGCGAATACATTTGAGTAAATACATTTGTTTAGTAAGATTTATTTCCACATATCTTTTTCTTATTATCCTATTATTAATATATAATTGTCTCTGCTTTATAGTATATTCGAACTTTGATTTACGGCACTATTAATTTAAAAAAATATTATGCTGAACAAATAAGACTGACGCAAAATGTGTTTTTTTTTACTTAATATATTATTGCAGTAAACAATTCCGTCTACGACTCAAAATGTAAATTGATCGTAATAATTGATTGAAGACTAAAACAACAAACCACGTTATCGAATCATTTACAACATAAACATAGTCGTATAAGGCAATAAATTAGAAAAGAAAAGAACATTATCAATGACAAAAATTATTCTTACGAAAGAAAAGTTATTGTAGCGAAACATTAGAAGTTGGGAATGCGAAAGTATTCTTTTGCCGAGATGATATTAGGTAGGAAGTGTATCCGCATCACGTGCGAGGATACGAGTGCCAAGCACTATGAGAAGCAGACATGGGAAAGCATACAAGGACTCATTCTTTACTCCTCCATTCTCGTCGGTATCGCATTTCGGCGCGTGCGGCGTGTACGCATACATGCGCGTGTGTATTCGTGTGACAAAGGTTTGAAAATTATACCTCAAGCTGTCAGCAGCAAACCATGCTGTGCCTACCGCGTTACCGTTCCGGACGAAATTTCAATGTCCCGGACAACGGCTCCTTTTTGATTTTTTTTTTTTTTTTTTGAAAATCAAACATAGTTATAGACAATTTATGGCGGCTCAACTTGTAATGAATTTTACGTATCATTTCGACATGCCTTTTAATTTTTCTATTTTTCTCTTGCAATGCTCAGCTCTTTTTTCCTGTTTTATTTTATCGTTTCAATTTCGTGTCTCACATTTGATCTTAACACATTTTCAGTGTGATTATTTTACTTTCTTTCGTCATTATATTGATCAAACATTTAAAATTATGCAACTATGGACAAAAGTATATTATAACTATATCAAAAGTTAATGCAATATACAGTGATTTGTAGACAAATCTTTTTATAGCATACACACAAGTTTTCAATAACAGTTGACCATCGATATTATTCATTAATTTGCTAAGGATGACGTGCGGTTCAAAAATTCACTTTCATTTATTTAGATTTATATCCCTCGGCAGATGCAACAGAATTCTGTCAATTTCAAGGTGGACTTGGAACATATGTTAATCAGTTTATAGATTAAATTCAAAGAATGCCTTTAAAGAACCGTAACTAATTTTATTTGATAATCCGATCTGGATTGATGCTTGTTTCAGAAAGTCAATGCTCGCGAAATAATATGTATACAATATTAAAGTCATCGAACTTAAACTACCCTTTAATTATATTTATATTATCCTGCAAAGGAACATTTTATAGAAGCAAACAAACGTTATTTGTTTATATTTAAACAAACAAATAGCCTTTTTAAATCAAAAAAGGTTTTAACTTTGATGATTTTCTTAAACTTTTGACGCTTTTCATTTACTCAACGCACTGATGTTATTAAAGCATTTAACGTTTCAGTAAAGATGAATAAATGTACAAAATATTTTGTTGATCTCGTATACTTTATAAATAAATTGACAAAATTAATTTTTGTGCGCGTATACAAAACCTGAATACTAAAATGTAGATTTACAATTTACTTAGGGTGCAATTTAAATAGTGTACATTTAATGTATGTAATAAAAATTAACCGAACTTTAAAATATCGACCCTTTGTAACGGACTCTTTACGCCTATACATTAAACTCATTGTTAATATAAGTTAAACATTTTGTCAAAAGTATGTTTACCAAGTTGTTTTCTATATTAAGAAAAAATATACAATAATAATTATAGTATTAAATTATTTATCACTGTAAAATTGTTTATAAATTAATGTATACCTATAATCTTTATATTGTAATTAAAAATGCAACATATATAAAAACACTATTAGCATTTTAAGTAAAGAATTTTAGTAGATAAAAACACAGATAGCTAAATTTTCAAAACAAGATTACTTTAATTACTGTACAAATTGCGCCATTAATAATCAAAATGTTTTTCTTATATTTACATTACACCTTATTTTTAAAAAAGTAATTTAAATATGCAATACAAAGGACAAATTTTATTTTATATAAAAATGATTTAATATTGTATAATATTACTATATTTTTAATATCTTTAACTCATAAATTGTATAGCTAATTATATGCAATCAAAAAAAAATTAAATATATAGGACACGTATTGAAACATAAAACTGTCAAACTAACACCTTAAAAGATTTGGTCATTTCCGGTTTATTAAGCTTCAGTAACATATCTGTTTTTGGTGTTAGTGTGCGGTATATTAAGTACGCCGATAAAAGAAAAGAGGCAAAAAAATACAGGAAAAGAGAACTCAAAAAGAAAAAAAAAAAAAGAAAAAAAAAAAAAAAAAAACCCTAAATGCAAAGACATCGAAACCAGACCGACGCAAACATGACTCTAACCACACGCGATCGCGCACCTCATC